>BQNB010097903.1:0-25278 GCA_026074375.1 Tanacetum coccineum | reverse complement strand
ATGAGTTGTAAACGAACATGTAAACGAGTTTGTAAGTGCGTTGTGAAAACAAGTATGTAAACAGGTTGGTAAAGAGTATGTAAATAATTTTGTATATATGTATGTAACCAAATTACGAAATCAAGTATGCAATCAAATATGTAAAAGAGATTGTAAATGAATGTGTAAACAAGTTGCAACGAGCATGTATTCTCCTCCGAGATTTGTAAAGTAAATCTAAAACAAATGAAAGAGAAGTTATAAACTCACCTTGATGTTGCAGAACAATTGGCAAGAATGCAAATATTAGGCAAAACACAACGAAAACCGGAACGACTCGACCAAGAAGTTGCGGTTTATCTTAACGGTTATGTCCCGCTAATTTAGGATGATGTATTTGGGTTTTTCGATGGATGATCACATCAACGCGACACGTTGATAAAAGATTTAGATTTCAAGTTCTAATAGTTTGGTGGTTGGTTAAATAAAATAAATCGAAAGGTAAAATCAAAGCATGCAATATATTCCGTATATATTACATATGAAGGACAAGAAAATATATAATACATGGCGGGTATTATACATGAACTAGCCTCAAGGCCCACCCGATGGGCGGCTAGCTTTAAGAATTGTTTAAAATATATAAGTAGTAAAATGGTTGATATAAATAACTTTTAATGACATTAATATTGAAAATGAAAAAGCTATGGTAAAATGTCATTCGCTAAACATCCGCAAAATAAACTAAATAACCTTGATTGTTCAAACAAAAAGTAGATAACAAATAAGAACTTGTAGTTGATGAAGGACTTCTTTAAACGTTTGTTGTAGAATTGCGATAGTTGTCATCTTTTCGCAACATAACACTTTTAGACCCTTCTTGTTTTTTACCCATGTGAAAAAACAGATCGTAACAAATATAAATATAGACAACACAAATACAGGGATTTGTCTCCTGTTAAGTTTAAAAAGGCATCTTTTTATCTGATGGGCTAATTACCATCCGATGTATAGCAAACGATGCCCAATATTTAATCTTGGCCTTGATGTTATCGATCCCCATTCTCAGAACCTGTAACCCGGTACAATTACAAAAACCTGCACATAAACCGACGGGTGGGCTAGCTCTAAGAATTCATTTAAGATAATAGAGGGGAAAAAATGGACACGCCTTCTAAAAAATAGTATAAATGATGACAAAAGTAAAAAACTTGATGTTGGATGTAAAAGGTAGCATACATTAGATTGTGATTGAATAAGTAATGAAAAACACTTAAAGTGGATAGATACAAGTCATAGCCTAAAACTATTTAACTACAATCTCGATAATATTCTATATGTATCATTCAGCTAATGTATTTGACCTTTAAACCTATGAAAATCATCGTTACACCATTTGAAAGGAAAGAAGTTCATATGTTGTGGATGATTTGATCAGGTGGAGAAGACATGTGTGCATGCTCATTTTTGTGGTATGTGACATAAGTCAGTCCAAAGATTTGACTTTTCTGTAAACAAAAAAAATTAGTATAATAACTTAATGTTGATAATAGTACGCCATCTAACATCATTGTCACCAATTCACATTCTGTTAGTTTGGCAAAAATCTTAAAATTAAATAAGAAATGAGAAAGTGTATCAAAACTAAATTTATTTTCCAACATCAGTTGTGTTTTCATTCTAAGAAAACACTGTGTCCATGTGTATAACATTCAAGTAACGAATTTGCACGGAAGATGTCAAACTTACCAGATAAGTGCACATACCTCACATGATATTGCAAAGATGGTTAACAATTTGCTGTGAATCTGCATACGATACAAATAAATAAGGACGGATCAGAATTTAGTATATCTGGTCAACTACTTATGTTATAGTGCCCATAACCAATGTGAAAACAAACAAAAAAGTTAACACTTTATGTTACACCACATACAAAAAAACCCCAAGTCATATAATTGGGCTTACTTAACATTACTTACGAAACTACTACGTAGTAGTTAGTAATCATATTTTCAAAGGAGTCTCTCTTTCAAAATAAACTACTTTCCATTAAGGAATCCAAAAACTCTCTTCTAAAGCCTCTTATATGACAACTATTATTTACTAAACGGAATATTAAATTTAGCATATTCAGATTTAATTACCACAAGTCATAACATATGGACCAATATTGCTATAGGAATCTAATAATTGACTCATGCATTCTTATCAAAGTGCATATGTAATAATCAGATAATCAAACACCAAGTGACCTGAACATGTAATAATCAAATAATCATTTATAATGCAATGTCAAATAGCCTCTAAGTACTCGAACTTTACTCTGTAATGGAGGTAAGCATATGTAATCAGTAGAAATAAAGTTCCGAAATATCTCACTAATGAGATATCGATGTTGCCTGACTGTGCAAGGCTTCCAAGTAAGGCTTTCAACTGATTTCATAGTCAGTTTTTGTATCATAGTTGACTACCTACTTAAAGTTCCATGCATATAAATGTTTCATCAAAGATCACGCACCTCATAAGCACAAAAATTCAAATTATCTTTCCAAAGCTATTTTAAATAGAACTAAAATTTTCTATATGTTTGTATAAAGAGACAATAGCATCTAATAAGAGATGGGAGTGAAAAAGATGTTATGCTGAGTTTAAGCAATCACAAATAATCCTTTAGACATCAGTAACCAAAAAATAACATAAACCAAGCACCTATTTTCGGCAAGCATTTACCTAAAAGAAAAGCCCACAAAGTGTTTAGTGGGACTGTTTGGATTTCCATTTTAAAAGTGATTATGTAATTATGTCGCAATATTAAGTTTATTGTATCTGATTTAAAGGGACAACCTATATCATAAAGTTCTCCTTGTGTATACAGAGTAAATTTATAAAATAAAATAAAAAAGGTTGGTACTCACTTGTCATAGGGCAATTTACACGTTTTCGCTCGCGAATCAGAGCCCAGTTCCTTTTTTTGCTTCTTTCCAATATGTTCCTTCAACTTTTGCCTCAATTCAATGTAATCATTTTCTTGCTGTAAACGCTTCGGATCATCTTCCTCTTCCTCTTCGTATTCACCCCCTCCTCTTCATATTCACGACCCTCCTCTTCATAATCATCGTATTCCTACATAGATGTAACAGCAAACAACGACGCACAGCTTAAAGACAAAACCCCTAAAATATAAAAAATAAAAAACGAACAAAAACTCAAATGTCGCTTACATCTAAATCACATCCTTGCATTGTACTTCACTCTCCAAGTCAACACTTAATCAGTGTAAGAGATGTTTATGGCACAAACTGCATAAAACACCCGCATTGTACTTAACTCTCCAGCATATGACCACGTTCACCTTAATTTATTACTACCATTAGTTTGTTAGTATGCTACAACCTATACATCTCAGTAACTGCAGTTCTTTCCCGAAAACTGCTCATTAATCAATTTTCCTTCATCCCATTATGCTATTACTTTTAAATGAGACATACCTGATTATATGAAGACCGAAAGCTGTATTTTAACCCATCACTTCATTATCTTAACCCATAATAATCAAAATGCGCAACCCAAAATAATCAAAATGCGCAACCCAAAATAATCACCACCTAATAACACAAAGAGATATTCAATGGATTATATGTAGAAACACCAATGTTATTAGTGATTATCACATAAACAATCTATGTATTAAGAATCGAATATATATAATAATATGATCCGTGATACTCTTGGGTTAACAGGTTTGTCACAAGCTTTAAAATTGACGGTTATAGATTCAAAATCAACACCAATACCTAATAATAGACAATTGAACTGGTTCAGAAAGTAAGCATAGGATGTCGGTTTTTTGTAATTTTCTTTGGGAAGCAAAAGTAGAATAACTCACCAATGTCATATAATCTAGCTTTAATAGTTGCAGCCACAGCAATTGCGTGAAGACCTGAGTAATACTGTGTATCGACAACTCTAGCTAGCACCATTTCCGAGAAACAGGTAAAATCGTATATTAGTATATCATGGATGGAAGTCGGTATACATTGTCAAGAAATGAAATTTCTTGAATTTTGTACATACAAGGAAAGCCTGTATAGCAGTGTTGTAAATGTCGGCCTTGGCGGCCGATATATCACTGATATATCGCTTATCGGTGGTCAACCGATACGTTTTTTCACTTATCAAAGATATCAAAGTATAGTACTCTTTACAAAATCAGAATCATGCCATTAACAGATCTCGAAACCCATACCTTCAAAAGAGGTGCAAGTAGTTGTTCATTTGTATACATTCAAATGTAGCTGTTCATTTGTACACATTTGAAAGTAGTTGTAAATTAGATTAATAAATAAAAGGAGAATGCACTAAATAATCACCAAAATAACATAAATTTCCATTATAATCATACGATTTGAAAAGTGAAAAGAAAAAAAAATAAAAATAAAATGTTACCAAAAGGATCCAATATCATCCGTATGAATGATTTGGTTATTCCGACTATCAAACATCCTTGATCGTTTTGAATCTTGTATTTCAAAATCTTTATCAAAAAATCGTTTTTTTGATAATGAAACTGCTGGATCATCAAACAATAATGGTTTCTTTAATAATAAAAAAAGTATGGTGGCATGTTGTTAGTTTATCTCAGATCCGGTTTTTGGAGGGGATGTGTATTCTCAAGGGTTTTTTTATGATCGATTATTGTATTGTTAGGGTTTTTGTTTTTTTATTTTATTTTGGGAGGGAGTAAATGCTGCAGGCTATATCGAAGGGGAGCCATTGATTATTTTGTATGCGACAGATGTCATTTTTAGAGAATTTTTTCTTTAAGATTTATAATTTATAATTTATATAAAGCTTATATATTTTATATAGTAGGTAGAAGTAGGTAGAAGTAGGTAGATACGTAAATAAAAGAAGCCGAAGAACAAATTAAAGTATGTAATATATATTACATATGAAAATGAAACAAGTATATAATTCATAGCATGAATTATATAACAAAGATAAACAACCAAAAGAATAATTCGAAGTGTATATAATACGCGGCAATATTATATATAAGAAAAGTATTATATATAAGACGTGAGAAAAATAATTAAAACAACATAGTTCGACACGTGCTCGGAAGTCACCAAATAAATATTTAAAGAGTTCTTGCATAAAAGTAAACGCACGTTTTAAAGTTACGAATTAGGTAAATGATGTTTTTAAAGTTTCTACAAAAGTTATGATTTTGTCTTTTAGTCGGGAATTATAAAATAATATTTTATAAGTTAGTATTTCGTTTCCTTGACGGGTTTTAGTTAAACTAGTTGTCTCATTTGTAAAAGTATATTTTTTGTTTGTTTGTCGGGTTATTGTATAATTACAATTTAAGAGTAAATTGCAAAAATCGTCCCTAAAGTTTTGTCAAATTGCATGTTTCGTCCTAAATAGTTTGAAAGTGCATAAATAGTCCCAAAATCAAACTATTTTGCAAAAAATCGTCCCTGGAGCATGCAATTTGGCAAAACCTTAGAGACTATCTATGCACTTTCAAACTATTTAGGACGAAACATGCAATTTGGTAAAACCTTAGGGACGATTTTTGCAATTTACTCTACAATTTAATAAATCTTAAGACTTTATATCTTCGTTCTTTTACCGGGTTTCAAAGATAATAGAATTTCTAGTAAAAATTACTAAGTATAGAAATTTATAGATTTTTTTATATGACCTATTCGTTTATACGACGTTTCCCATATTTACAAAATTCAATGTTCTCCCTTTAAACAATTGATGTTGCAAATATCCGCGTGTTCTAATATATAACTTGACGACGACGAATATGAAACAAAAATAAGTAAAACTAAACGCATCCTTGTGTGGTTAAAACATAAACAAATCAAACTCACCCTTAGAAACTTCGTCGGGTCGCGGGACAAAATAAAACCAAAGTCAACACCACTTAGTGGGTTGTTTGGCTGAAACAAAACCAAACGCCCCTTCAGGGCTGCTGTTAAACAGTGAACCAGACGCCCCTGCTGGGCTGTTAACCAGCGAACCAAACGCCCCTGAAGGCTGTTAACCAGCGAACCAAACACCCATGAAGGCTGTTAAACACAGAACCAAACGCACCCTGAAGGGTATGCTAATTTTTATGTTGATCGATGTTTTGCAGCAGGTGATCACATGATTGCAAATCCGTAAACCAGAAGTGGTAATTCTCTTGAGCAAACGGTTCAAAATACTAAAAGAAAACGTGACACGGTTTCTGGTGACAAGTGTGATGTGTGTAAATACAATTACTCTCTCGGTGTTGGCTTCGACAATGTTGAAAATGACCCTATTCAAGGTTTGTGTCTTTATTTCAACATAAATGGTCAGTTAGGCGACAATAGATTATGTTATTGTTTAGTTAGTGATACTATCAGCTCACTAGGTTTCACTTTACATGTTGACGTAGCTTTCCTGCAATTATTATTGTTAAATTTGCCATCCTGAATTAAGGTGTTGTTGGGCTTGGTAAACCTATAGAAAGCTATGTTTAGTACTAAAGAATAGTGTACTTCGCTATCTAATTTATTAATACTAAAGAACAGTGTGTCGACATACTTTCAGGTAGGCACTCTTCCCATTTCATAGCACATTTAAAGGCCAATTTAAGGTTTTCTTTTTTCGTTCAACATTAGTTCAATTTCAATTTTGATTTTAGATTTTACCAGGTTATAAGTCCACAAAACCTTAACATGTATAATCTATATACTTTAATATATGCCTTCCGCTTCTTATTTAGTATTTCTGTCTTCAAAAAGGTGAATGTGGATGCACCTCCTTGCGAGACACTTGGTAGCCTGTTAAATTAGCCTTCGCGGCAACGCGCGGGTTTTTTTCCACCTCGTTACAACTATGAACAGAAGAAGCACATCCATGTATTGTTTTACTGTCCCTTTATTTACAGTCAGAGTATGTGTTTCGGATTTACCTAATATAAGATAATCACTTAAAGTATGCACATCAAAAACACCCCAATACAGGCACAAAACACTTGATCCTATTTCTGTCTAATAGACACTCATGATTTGTGTAAGACCTTCATATCCTAGTGTTGGCATTTAGATGATGGTAAATATATATATTCTTACTAGCGTATATTTTATATACTAGAAGTGCACAAATAAGATATATCGATGTTTAATAGACGATTATTTAAGGTTTGTAAGAATATCTTCACCCGTGCAAATTATGAACAAATATTGAAGATTTGGTCTTACTAACCTATTTTTTTATACTAGAAGTGCAAATATATGAGATATTCATGTTTAATAGACGATTATTTAAGTTTTGAAAGTATATCTTCACATGTGCAAATTATGAGAGACGATTATGACTTTGATCTTACTAATGGTTTTTTCTAGTATAAGTGCAAAAATTTGAGATATTGATATCTAATATATTTAAGTTTTGTAAGAATATCTTCACACGCATAAATTATGAGCAAGGAATGAAGATTTAATCTTACTAGTGTAATTATATACTAGAAATGCAAAAATATGATATATTGATATTTAATAGAAGATTATTTAAGTTTTATAAAAATATCTTCACGCGTGCAAATTATGACCAAGGACTGAAAATTCTCTTACTAGTGTATTTTTTTTACTAGAAGTGCAAAATTATGAGATATTCATGTTCATTAGACGATTATCTAAATTTTTTAAGAATATCTTCACTCATGCAAATTATGAACGATGATTGAATCTTTGATCTTATTAGCATATTTTTTATACAGTAAGTGTAAAAAATATGAGATATTCATGTTTAATTGCTTACTATCTAAGTTTTGTAAGAATATCTCCACACATGCAAATTATGAGCGATGATTGAGGCATTAATCTTACTAGCGTATTTTTTTATTAGAAGTGCAAAAATATGAGATATTGATATCTAATAGATGATTATTTAAGTTTTCCAAGAATATATTCACACGTGAAAATTATGAGCAAGGATTGATGATTTGATCTTACTAGCGTATTATATATACTAGAAGTGCAAGGGAATATTGATGTTTAATCGACGATTATTTAAGTTTTATAAAAATATCTTCACGCGTGCAAATTATGAGCAAGGGTTAAAGCTTTGGTCTTACTAGCGGTTTTTTTATTCTAGAAGTACAAAAATAGGAGATATTGATGTTCAATAGACGATTATTAAAATTTTGTAAGAATATCTTTACGCATGCAAATTATGAGTAAGGATTGAAATTTTCAACTTACTAGCGTATTTTTTATACTAGATATACAAAAATAGTAGATATTGATGTTTAATAGACGATTATTTAAGTTTTGTAACAATATCTTCACTAGTGCAACTTATAAGCAAGTATTGAAGCTTTGATCTTACTAGCGTATTTTTTATACTATAAGTTCGAAAATAGTAGATATTGATATTTAATAGATAATTATTTAAGTTTTGTAAGAATATATCTTCACGCGTGCAAATTATGATCAAAGATTGAACCTTTGATCTTACTAGCATATTTTTTATACTAGACATGAAAAAATATAAGATATTGATATTTAACAAACGATTATTTAAGTTTTGTAAGAATATCTTCACGCGTGCAATTATGAGCAAGGATTGAACATTTGATCTTACTGGTGTATTTTTTATACTAGAAGTGCAAAAATATGAGATATTGATATTTAATAGACATTATTTAAGTTTTGTAAGAATATCTTCACGCGTGCAAATTATGTGAAAAGATTGAAGCTTTGATATTACTAGCGTATTTTTTATACTAGATGTACAAAAATAGTAGATATTGATGTTTAATAGATGATTTTTTAAGTTTTGTAACAATATCTTCACGAGTGCAAATTATAAGCAAGTGTTGAAGCTTTGATCTTACTAGCGTATTTTTTATTATATAAGTGCAAAAATAGTAGATATTGATATTTAATAGATGATTATTTAAGTTTTGTAAGACATTATTTCTTCACGCGTGTATATATATGAGCAAAGGATTTGATCCTTGGATCTTACTGAGTTATTTTTTTATACTAGACATGAAAAAATATGAGATATTGATATTTAACAAACGATTATTTAAGTTTTGTAAGAATATCTTCACGCGTGCAAACTATAAGTAAAGATTGAAACTTTGAACTTACAAGCGTATTTTCTATACTATATGTACAAAGATAGTAGATATTGATATTTAATAGACGATTATTTAAGTTTTGTAAAAATATATCTTCACATGTGCAAATTATGTGCAATGATTAAATATTTTATCATATTAGTTATTTTTTATACTAGAAGTGGATAATTATAAGATATTGATATTTAATAGATGATTATTTAAGTTTCGTAAAAATATCTCCATGCGTGCAAATTATGAGCAATAATTGAAGCATTGCTCTTACTAGTGTGTTTTACACTAGAAAGTGCAAAAATATGACATATTGATGTTTAATAGACGATTATTTAAGTTTTTTAAGAATATCTTCACACGTGCAAATAATGAGGAAAATTTGAAACTTTGATCTTACTAGTGTATTTTTTATACTAGAAGTGCAAAAAATGAGATATTGATGTTTAATAGACGATTATTTAAGTTTTGTAAAAATATATTCACGCGTGCAAATTATGAACAATGATTAAAGCTTTGATCTTCCTAGCATATCATTTATATTCGATGTACAAAAATAGGTGATATTGATGTTTAATAGACGATTATTTAAGTTTTGTAACAATATCTTCACACGTGCAAACTATGAGCAAGGATTTAAGCATTGCTCTTACTAACGTACTTTTTATACTAGAAGTGCAAATATGTGAGATATTGATATTCAATAGACAATTATTTAAGTTTTTTTAAAAATATCTTCACGTGTGCAAATTATGAGAAAAGATTAAAGATTGGACCTTACTAACATATTTTTTTACTAGCAGTACAAAATTAGGAGATATTAATGTTAAATAGACGATTATTTAAGTTCAGTAAGAATATCTTCACTTGTGCAAATTATGAGCAAATATTGAAGCTTTTGATCTTGGCTCTTTTCCATGTTGAAACAAGTTTCGTCTTATAGACACCTTTTGACTGCAACAATTCCTCCCAAACTGAATTAGCAAAGCCATTTCCTGAAACAATGTAATCACATACGGCTCCCATAATTTATCATCAAGAGTCAACGATCGTACCTGTTTCAAAAGTTCACATCAAGTCATTTTTTCAGTCTCGGGTAAAATGAAAGCATATTTCAGAACTAAATTAAGCCCATCTTCAAGTACAACAAAACTCCTACATCAAATACAACATTTCAAGTAAAAATATCAATGGAGTTGCTGATATTATTTTCAAGAATAAGATCAAGCAACTTAAATTAGATATCAAAACATGGTGTGCAGATAAAAAATCAAGAGACCGAGAAACTTTTGAAAAACTTACCAACAGGTTAGAAACATGGGAGAATTAGGCAGAGGATGGCCTAATAACAAGGGTTCTAAAATGCCCGTCATGGTGCCGCTAAGGCCTCGCAAAGGCGCGAGGCTTGACCTTCACGCTACGTAATAGACCAAGGCGTAGGCTTAACGCGTGATGTGATATGAAAAGTGAAAAAACGTGATAAAGCGCGACAATACATGATCCGTAGAGACTTTTTTGAATTCAATTTCCATAAAAATCGTTTTTTATATAGAAATGTAAAAGATTACATACAAAGATAGTTTCTTGACTTTATTCCTTATGTATGCCAATTTTTGTAAACTAAATATATATTTCAAATATGATATAAGTATAAAAATTTATAAAAATTTTCATATTTTGTTCCGCTTTAAGTCACGCCTTAAAAACGCTATGACTCGTCATGGCTCCTAAGACGTGAGGCTTGGTCATGCCGTCACGCCACGCCTCACGCTATTTATAACCTTGCTAATAACTAAAGATATTGTAAAGAATCGAGATAAAGCATTTATGGACCTTATTATTTTGCATAGAACTATTGTTGTCAAGCTTCAATCTCTATACGCGGTTGTCCTCATCAATGAGATCTATATCATCATCAATCAAAACTTTGAGTAAGATTTTCACCGGCTTCTTGAGAGAAAATGATGAACCAAGCTTCCAAGTAGGTTTCTTAGCCTTAATATGCAGATGAACATTATTTAGTGTGATCGTAACTGCTATTACCAGGTCCAAACAACAATAGGCCCTCCAAATAAATATATAAACACATGCATAGGGTATTTACTTACCCCAAAAGGTTGAAGTTATGCCATCTGAACCACCTGTATCGAAAACCAACAACTAGTAGTTTGCGCTCAAGAGAAGATTTTGTCTCCAAATTGGTCCAACGAGATCAGTAAACCCATTTCAATTATGATTGTACTTCAAGATAATGAGATATCAATATTTTACCGTCTCCTTGACATCAATATAAAATAATAGATTTTTTCTATAACGCAAAATATCTGATTCATTCAACGAGCACAAGACTTCTAGCACACTCCAAGCCTTTAAAAACACTAACTAACTTAAGAACGAGGAAACAATTTGCATACATAATTTTTAAATACAATTTCTTTCACCGGTGAAAAATAACGCAAAAACTCATTCTCAAGTTAAGTGTTCTCCAAATAACTCACCCATGGTTCATACATCCAACAGAAAAAAGTCTTCATGTGAAGTTATAATTACACATTATAACAGACTACTCACAGAGGGAGTTGGGGATAATTGGTGCAGAGATATATGAGTTAGCTAGCTCTCTATGGTACTTAGACATATATTTTCACATGTGAAGAGGTTTTTCACACATCTTAAAAAGCTACAAAACGTATATTTTCACATGTGAAGAGGTTTTTCACACATTATTAAAAGCTACAAGACGTATATTTTCACATGTGACGAAGCTGTTCACACATCTTTAAAAGCTACAAGACGTATATTTTCACATGTGAAGAGGTTTTTTACACATCTTAAAAAGCTATGAGACCTATATTTTCACATGTGACGAAGTTGTTCACACATCTTAAAAAGCTACAAGACGTATATTTTCACATGTGAAGAGGTTTTCACACATCTTAAAAAGCAACGAGACGTATATTTTCACATGTGACGAAGTTCATGTTTTAGTTTTGCTTATATCATACATAAATAATGTTGAAACACAATTTCACCTTGTTTGTTCATGTTTGACAATACTAGAAGAAACAGAGTACACTAATAAATACAAATAAAATTTTCCATTCTAAATCACATCTTACAAAAATGAACTAGGTAAAAAACATATATTATATACAAGTTGAGGTCATCATCCATGCCACTAACATCTTTTGATCACATATGCACACAACTCTTAAATTCTTGACCATGATTTGCAAGCCAATTGGTATATCTTTCAACACAAATTGATTATACCTGATTCTTTGTTTTCACATCAATTAGCTTGTAGAAAATAAGTCACCAAGTTTCACCCAACCATACCCGCACCCGTCCCTAACCTTCTGAATCAATGAGGATAGTTCAACCAAAGGTGTTATCCTAGCAACCTCTTTCTCAACTGAATTTCTAAAGTTAGCTTCAACCTGAAACTCATAATGAGCATAATTTTTAGAATTACGGTATATAATCAATCTTAAAAGTTAAAGTGTTGACTAAATAATTATAACCATTAATTACCTTGTCAATGCACCTATTAGCATCCAAGAGAAAAGAGAGCTGCTTGTACACATTTGCCTCAGAATACTAGTCAAAATAAACTTTCAATTCTTAGTACAATGTTGAAAAGTATTGACAAAATAAAAAAGTTTTTTTTGGAGTTGAAGGGAGATTGAAACTTATCGCACAAGACGACTATTAGAGAGAGGATAATTTGGACATACAGTTCCTCTCTCAGAGTCCCCAATTACTCGCAAGTTCAAACTTCGTGTAGTATAGTCACAAGTTTCATCATCACACTGAAAGTTTTACAAAGTCAGTTGTATGCTAACTAGAAGTATCTTTGCATGTTAAAGACAGCAATATATAAAGAATATGCTTCTATACCATCATTAATCCCTTGTAGTTTGTTGATATGAACAATTCAGCTCGCTTTTTTACCTGAGCAATAATTTAAAATTTTAACCTCGGCCCACTAGTTTTGTTTATATAATTGCTAAAAACTCCTAAATATGTGAACTGATAAGATGTGATCAAGTTGTCAAGTTTACTTCGTTCAAAGTATTTACGTGGTTCGCGACTGAAACTGGAGGGACTTCCACTTGACATTTAGGGCAACGTAATTTGTTCCAGAAACTGGTGTTGGGTGATTGATCTTGCACGTCTGTTGACGTTTCAAGGGCTACTGTACGTATGTAACTGATTATAGATGGACAGTCAAAAGTACCAGAGCAGTCTGGACATGACAAAGTTAATGGTTCATAACCTCTGTATCTGCAATACACATTACAATAGTCATGCATCTGTGTAGGGTTCAAAAACATTTATACAGTTGTTCAAGAAAACTTCTAAGGGATGTGAATTTGAATTAAGAGACAAACTAAAAAAAACAAATTAAATGGTGCCTACCTTTCTTCATCATCTGCCACAACGATAACAGAGCCAGAATGATCATTGTTTGCGACTTCACTTGATTTGCTTTGGAACTATTATTAAATTGTATACAAAATATCCAATTTTATTGATCCATTGTTGAAATGATAATTGGACTGTTAATACCTATTATAACTAAGAGAGAACAATTGTATACCTTAGAAGGATCAACCCCTAAACAATCAGCTATCATGGATGGACTTGTGCCCTCAATAAATGCATATAGACGTGACACTACTGGGTGAATCTGATGGCCATAACGAAGAAAGATTTCAGAAGCGGTAACAAAACAAGAACTGCATACAGAAACTACAACAATATGCAAATGTTACCTGCTGTGCCAAAGAATAGTCAATGCCAATCATTAAGTTCTCGTTATCTTTTTTCAGTTCATCAAGATGTCTTACACGTTGGGCGATACCTGATGATGTACTTGAAGTTTTCCCCTGTCAATTTATATGATAATAACGTCAGTAAGAAAACTGAATAAGTATACTTTAAGTGAGTAAACCCTTCATTAAGAACCTGCTCACAACAAATTATATAAGGAATTGTATCACCAGTAGAACAACCACTAGTGTATCCTAGTTTCCAGAGCGTGAGTTCTACCTGTATAAGATTATGACAAGTTGATTAATATTCATAAACAAATAAGTCAGATAACTGATAATTAAGATGAGGTGGACATGAAAAAAGATTCTGTGATTTCACTTCAACATGAGGTTGACTTCTAGCATCTGGGTAGGCTTTAGGTGGTTTGGTTAACGACTTTGCAATTTAATTTTGATAGTGGGGTCTACTCACATGTAGAAGGGAGGAAGGACACATGAGGACATTAAAGAATCATAGCAACTTTTAAGTACTTTTGATAATGACAAGCGAGCGAGTGAAACTTACATTATGGAAAGCCATAATTATATAGCAACAAACACGTACCTGAAGCATGGCATTACGGGCCAGTCTTTTTGCCTAGGAACATGAGTTATCCCAAATATACCTGCATATCCGAACATTAAGTAAATATAATGGCTAAATCTCACACGCAAACACACTTACACACACATCCTAAATATGTATCTGCAAATTCGAGCATTAAGTCAGTAAAATGACACACAGACACATTTACTTATATCACATGCGTGGTGTACTTCATTGCTTGACCAATAATAGAGACCCTTTAGTTCTATATTAATGTAAGATGTAAGTAAATATCTTAACATCAGAGATTCAAAGATCCAGATAGTACTTATATGTATTCATTATTGACCATTGACAAGTAATAAATATACATATCGGCTATATAGTACATGCAGGGGGGACACCATGATGAAAGGACTAAACGAAGGAGTTCAATAATTTGAAGAAAATAAAATACTAACCAAAGGACGATATTCGTTTCCTCAAGAGAACGAGTTAGCTTGACCCAGGAGGCCACCCTTCATCGACACGTGGATTCTGGTTTGGGAACTCTCCCTCCAGGAAAATTTGCATCAAGTGCATAGGGTGTAACCCAAAGATTATGCTTCATAAATTCAGCCCTTCTTAAAAACTTGGCCTTCCAAAGGCAAACAATTTGATCCTGGTACGAGCTTATAACCAGTCAGCTGTCCAGTCCTATTCACAGTCCTTGTGTTGCTAATCTGAAGTATAAATAGAAAACATAATTAAGCAAGGGAATAATTTTGTCTGAAAATATCCCGATGATAGGTTAAGGAAAATTCAATTTCCAGCCAGGTTGAATTAAACAAATAGAATATGGAAAGCAGTCAAACAAACAGTCTTCTTTTCTAATGTCTGCCCGCCTGAAGACATAAGCAGCAAAAATAGCTTTTTTGAAAAAAACAAACAAGACCTTAGTTTCCAAAAGGAATTATTTCAGTGATTTTGACCCAACCTCAATGACTATCTTAGTAACTTCGTTCTATTCATGTTGAGTCCACGTCCAAGAAGAGGTAATATACAAGATATTTACCTGTCGATATACGGTGGCAACTTTTAGCAGAACAAGTTTGCAGTGCGGTACTTCAGATCTTTGCAAGGAGAGTAACAGTTGCGGAATCCAAGAAAGCCACACCCAATGAGGTATTTAATCTACAAATTTATCAAAAGCTCTACCCACGGGCTCGTTAGGAGTGTCAAAACTGATAAGGTACAGAACACGAGCTAGGTGGCTTCTGGAATTTGGAATGCCAAATTTAATACCTTGAAGAAAACAATTCATAGTATATTCCAACCAAATTTCATCATGCGTCTCTTTGAAAGCCTGTAAAAACAAAATATTAGAGCAGTTGGTGAATGAATTAAAGAGATTGGCAGCAACACAAGCCATGAATGGATGCATACCATGTCACAATAGTTTCCCCAACTTATCCACCCTTTTTCAACAGTCACTTTTCCCACTAATGTACCAAAACCGATAACCCCACCCATTTGAACTGGCCAAGAAGATCTATAACAGCAGTGCAATAAGCGAGGCAATAACTGGTCAAAAATGGGCACTCTTACACTAGGATGTGGCGAATAAACATGACTCATTGATGGACTAGAGACAATCATAGGGGTGCCTGGACAACTTCTTGACTTGATAACATGAGCATGTTTGGATCAAGCTAGTAATGGAAGGGTCTCACAAAATACATTTAGTGCATTTAAAGCGGCTTTGACATGGAGTCTGTTTTCATCTGCAAGCACTTACACTAAGGCATCTAAAAATATCAGTGGGTCCAGTTCCTTTAAATTGGAGCTGCTACCATTTCTTGACTTGAAAGTGTTGCTTGTATTTGATGACAGCAAAGGACCACCAAGAAAAATAGCTAAAATAGGGGTATTGGTGGAAGAATTTTCCAAGTGAAATATAATTGCAACATGTCGAAAAACATTAGTAACATAATCATCCTTGGGGTCAATTGAATCAGGCTCCGTACTAGCAGCAATAATGGTCATGAGAAGAATCTTGAATACGGACTTTTCAGCCATCAGTTGTGTTTTAGTCTTGACCCCCAAGTCAATCTGCAGAAGAAAAACTTATAAGCATACATATGGAAGGACTAGCAGGTAACAACACAACAGACGTGCTAGCAAAAAAATTTGTAACGACAAAATCAATCAAGAAAACAATTGTAAGCTCACTTGATGAATATCAGAAGCAACAAATGTACAAGATCAACCCAAGGTGTATATGTTAAAAAAACAAGATGTTGCTCAATATTTCAACTAAGATACGGCTATAATTACAAAAAAAATGCACAAGCAATGAAAATTTGAAAGAAAAAAATTGTTTAGAACTATATAATCAATAAATTCCTCTACCTTTATATGAAAAGTTAAAAATAATCTTATATGCATATAAAAATACCAAACATGGCAGAGTAACACACTTTTACTTGACGAATTGAGAGTAACCTAGTGTTAAAATGACAAAGCAGGCTTGGACCCGATGAAATCATCTTACACATCTATGAATGCTGATACTTCTAGAACAACTTAAAGAAAAATACGAGAACGAATAGCTGAAATCTGATTTCACAGTAGCAAAAACAGATAACGGAAGAATAGTTGAGCCAAAAGGACCATACTACTGATATCTCATTATACTTTAAGCACCTTTAAAAAGCAGCATAGCATCACAAGAGCAGATTGCCCCAAGCAAAACATATTCATTTTCGTATTATGGATGTCAATATGAACCAAAAACCAGGCCAAAAGAGAATGCGTATTAGTGCATGTGCCATGTCAATTCCTATAACAATTACTTTTTTGCGTAAAAAAAGAATGAGAGAAATAATCACTGGCTAAGAGATCCTTGGTCCATTCAGTAAAGTTATAGAGTATCTCCCTAAAAAGAAACACAATAAATCCGATGTTTAATTCAACTAACACCCATTCAAATGACTAGTACCTCTACAAAACCATTAAACAACTTGCATGCAAAATAGACATACACTGCAGAGCATGAATTCATCAAGTCCCTTTTTTTGTAAATATGAAAGAATCATATAGTCTGACAAGTTTACAAGAACACTATCCCCTCCCCAACATGATAATGCTAGTGTCCATTGCTCTGCTTTTATCAAATAGCTTATGGTAAGCTCTAGCGTTGGGCTAATTTAATGCCATAAAAACTCAGATTATGGTGAGCCAAATATATTATTTCTTATGCAAAAGGTCGGGCTTATAAAACCCATAATCCGATCAGTAATTGATTTGGCTATGTTGAGTTATAGAGCCAACTGCCTATCTCCGGTTCACTCTTGGTAAACATATATTTAAGTTCAAACATGGACTAACAAATATTGTCTGTTTCAAAATTACAGAAGCTATCCATTATGTACAAGCCACACGAGCATCATCAAGAACATTATGTTTTTTTTCTAAAATGACATAAAAGCTTCCAACAAGCCAAAGAAACAAGTACGAAAAGTTTGCATATATAAAAAACAGAAAAAAGAGTGTGCAGACCTTCAATTGTGACCTTTCATCAGGCTGGCCTCGTTCATAAATTTTCCCTCCTTCAGCACTCCGATCTCTTTTTCTCTGAATTACTGGTTGAAGCGAAGGTGATCGTCTCATATAGCTTATGTCATCTGCATGAATGTTAGCTATCACCGCGCTGCGAAGGGGAGGTGGTTCATCAGGATCTCTTATAGTGCTTTTCCAATCTTTGCTTCGTCGACTCTTAGAAAATTTATCCGATTTTATCCGCTCTGATTCATTATGCAAATTAAGGAAAGATTCTTTTGGTTTCTGGTTGGCCAATTCATCAGGACGAGATTCTTTTGGTTTCTGTTTGGCCACTTCATCAGGACGTGATTCTTTAGATTGTGTATACAGGTCTACATTTGATCTCAAATGATCCCACAGCCTGCACAGATAAACACAGTAAGATACATAAGTAATACTAAAGAGCCTAAGCACAAAACAAATTTTTGGCAGAGATGACATAATAGATATGTCAGGCCGAGTAACATGAACTCTTGTTACAGGTCAAAAGTTGGGTAAGGACGTTCAACTGAAACACTTCCTGTCTACTAAAAAGCACACTTTTTTTATAATTGTTTCGGGCGCGGCTCAGGCGCGCTTTTTTAAACACAGGCTCTTTGAGAAACCGTCTATTACGGCTGCCTAACTTCCTAAGAAGTTGTAATGATTTACCACCCCATGGGTATGGTGCAGGCCTTAAATGAGACCATAATGCTAAAATCAGTTCAGACATCACATTTTCCATACTTAGTTATAGAAATCAGGATTTATGCCGTCAATCCAAAACCTAAGTGTTCTTAATCCTAAGCTCACTAACTCGTAACTCCCATTAAGACACATAACAAGATGCTTCATCAATCGAGGAAGGTGATCAGGAAACAATGAACATAACCGTGCTGGGTGTGTGAAGCATAGTTTTAGCAGAAGATCTCTCATTTCTTCAGCTGTGGGGCCGTCAAGCATTGCCAACAACATATTCAAGCAGGGTTGTAGTGTGGGAATTAAATCTCATAAAAAAAGCTCAAAATTTCCACCACCTAGAGCACGAAACATTGTTCTAAGCAGTTGTCAATAACCAAGTGGTCTCTCAACTTCACTAGCATTCTTCATGCAAGCTTTTACTAGACTTTTCATGGGTGAAGAAAAATATCTCCGATAATTTCACGGGTGAAGAAAAATATCTCCTATATTTTCATGCGTGAAGATGCTTTTACTTTTTCACAAATGAAGAATTGTATCTCTTATATTTTCACACGTGAAGATGCTTTTACTAAACTTTTCACGGGTGAAGAAAAATATCTCCTATATTTTCATGCGCGAAGATACTCTTGATAAACTTAATATCTCATATATTCTACTTTACGCAAACTAATTAAGTCGCTTATAACAACAATCAAGACCTAATTCGTAATCTATAATTTCACATCTGACATAATAAGTTCAAATACATAATAATTCAACGCCGGAAATTGAAGACACATTCATCTACATATATATTCACATCCCAATAAAAGCTATACATTTCATCAAACACGTGATGTGCATTAACAAACCACCATCAAAGGTACATTCACATGTTCATCTAAATCTATATTCACATCTAAAGAAAAACTATACATTTCACCAAACATCTTACTGATAAGAGCACACATTAACCTTCATACAGATATATAGATGTGTCTTACTGATAAAAACGATAATATTCTAAAAATTAACATCGAATACAAACATTTGATTGATAAGAGTGTTAGATGTTAACCTTCATACGGATCAATTTTGACCTAATAACCTTCAAATTGCAACAGTGGATGCCGATCAATTTTGACATAATAACCTTTTTTTAGAGCATGATCAGGCACATTTCGAAGGTGCTTCAATGGCGAATAACCACCTGAGATTAGGTGTGTTTAATCAGATGAGAGAGGGGGAGAAAAGTCGAGTTAATTTGGGGTGGTATGTAACAAATGAGGAATTTCAACGAGACCCCTATGGGTTTTTAGTGTGAATTTACAAAAAGGACCCTCCGCTTTTTTTAGTGTAAAATTAGTACAAAATTTAATCTAATCTAAGCCATTAGATCAGGTTAATGGAGGGCTAGGATCTCTTCTTTCATTCTCACTAAAATTAGACTTCTCAAATGAACGCTTGTCTATAAGTTTTGATTGTAAATATTAAAATAAAAAGACAAATATCCGTTAGAAATATAAGATTTTTTTTTAAAAAAAAGTTCACGAAAAATTAAAAAAAAATTCCATAAGATCGGGTATGTTACATAAAACTTTTGTAAAAAAGTTTTAATTTTGAGTTTTTCTACGTTGTTTCAATGCAAAAAAAAGAAATTTTTGATGCAAAAATTTTTTGTGATGCACAAAATTTTTCGACTGTTTGTTTGATGACGCCAATAAAAAGTTTTGATGCTAAAAAGTCAAAAGAAGTTGGTTACAAAAACGATTTTTTGATGCACAAAAAGAACGATTTAATGCAAATACGTTTTTTTAATAAAAAAATTTCGGACATAAAACTTATCCACATTTTTGAAAAACTTTTTACAACTTTTTGCATGCACCAATCATACACGATCTTGTGGAATTTTTTCAGAAATTTTTTGAGGAATTTTAAAAACAATTTTTTTATCTTCTCAGATATTTTGTCTTTTTATTTGATCTTTATCCTCCCATATATATATATATATATAGATATATATTTCTTCTATATTATATATATATATATATATATATATATATATATATATATATAGTTGGGATGCCTGTGAGAAGTAAATTAAAATAAGATTACTAGTTGTTTGAGAAGTGACTAAACCAACATTGGAGATGCAACGACTTTCATTAGTGCACCAATAGAGTTTCGAAAGTTATATTGATGTTGTAGATGGTCTGCAAATTGATTTTCATGTTGTTGGCACATGGAGAGGACCAAAATATCGAAATCTGAAAGCATCCTAAAATACGTATATGCTTCTAATTTAAAGCTTAAAAAAAACAATTTATGATGCTTTATAATGCAGCTAAGATTATAGAGATGATTAATTTAAGTCGATGCGGATATCGGATATTATCGGGTTATTTATCCTTTCTGATTTTAAGAAAACTTTTATTTTATCATATATATATATATATATATATATATATATATATACATATATATATATATATATAATAGGAGGCATTTGACCATTTTATGCCACATGACGCCATGTCATTAACTTTTTTTGTTTTTTTTTTAATTTTTTTGTAATTTTTTTTAAATTTCGTTTTTTAATTTTTCTGTATATTAGAAATTTCGGATTTTTTATAAAAAATATTTCTTTTACAAGATTTGAACTTAAGTCTGCAAATTCACAAACAAGCACTCAACTAATAGACCAAACAAGAAGTTGTGATATACCATTGCAAAACCAAATTAATATACTCAAATAAACATTACCTAATTCCCTTATGATTTACCTTTAATAACTCATAAACTAAAACCCTAACTTTATTCGTAAACCTTAAAAAAATTATCAGTCGACATATTATGATATATACTAAAGATGAAAACAAAAACGACCAACATCACTGCCGTTTTGATCATGGGCTTAGTTGAGCCTGATGAGTTGGGTCCGGTAGTCTAGTATCCGATTTTTTTTCTTTTTCTTTTTTTTGTTATATCAAACGGTGAGTCGGTGAGATTATCTCACCATTGTTCCAGAGTTTCCTCCATACCCACACACACCTAACCACCGTGTTCACAATCATCCAAAGGACAAGCTAACCATCACCGCTTGAAAAGAACAAACATACCGACATCACAGTTATGGTAAAATGATTTTGTTTAATTAGATGTACCGGCGGTACCAATGAGGACAAGCTATCTCCCCTTGGCATGGGCATGTAAGTATTCTAATCTTAATTCTTAAAATTAGTTTCTTTTTAATAATTTATTAAAAGTTTTTTTTTTGGATAAACTGTTATTAGTTAATCTGACTATTTATTGCGCCGTTGAGGTTATTTTAAAATTTGAAATTCGTTCATGTTGCATATGAGGTGTTTGATAAATTGTTTTGATGACAGGTTAGAGTGACCCAACAGGGATTTGTCGCGGGTGGTCTTTTGTTATCGGTTGCCTTAAAGTATTAGGTATGTAATTTCGGTTTCTTTTGTTTATGGTTGCGGAAAGTGTATTTAGAGGATTGTTAATGGAGTTTAATTTTAATTTTTGATTTTTGGGATTTCTAATATTGAATATCAGAATTTGGTTTCAATATAGCATAATTTATGAGGCTAAGTAGGAATTGCTGATTTGATTCATATTTGGTGATGACGAATGTCTGCGTTTATATGTTTTGTGGCAATATCATACTTTTGGCGGGGTAACCTGTCTCGGGTCATTGTTGCAGCCAAGGCTACCGTTATCTTGGCGAGGTAACTTGATCCGGGTTACGGTTGCAGCCAAGAATGGTGTTTGGTTTTGTTTCTATATTTGCAGCCTTATAGATATCTTAGTTTGGCTTCTATATTTTTCTAAGGTTAACTGACTATATTTCATGTTTCTGTGGAGGGACTGAAAATGCAAACAGAAGGATAGTAGCAATGGTGATTAGCTTGGTATGTGATTAAGCTGCATTCAAGTTTAAGGTCAGTTGTATTTTGCATCTTTATTTTCGTATACGGTATGTTTGGTTTGTTGCATATTAAAGTAATTGATTTTTATTACTGAAAATGACTACCTTTATGAATCTCTTTGATACAAATGCTTGCTCGGCATCAACTATTGACAAAAACTTGATATTTGAGGGGCAACGTTTAACAAAGTGGGTTTTCGATGACGGGGTTGTACGCATAGAAATTTTTGTGGTATGCATTTTATTCTATTTATTGCTAGCGGGACAAATTGGGTTGGTCGTCGGTTTGGTTAACGGGTTAAAATAGGCATTTTTTCGTACAAAGAATGTGTGTGTCAAATATAATTCTTATAATAACGTATCAATTATCTTAATTTTTCAATAAATTGATTAGGATTTTTTGGGTTAGAAACACGTTTTCAGCAGCTTTTAAAACGTCAAAGCTGAACGGCGCCGTAGGGAAAAGTTGAAAAAATATCAGCAACGTAGGCAAAAAAATCAATTTCTTTGTTCATTTTTGTATGTGATTCAGTGAATATCTGAATTTCTTAGCTACACTGCCTATTTCATATTTTTTCAATATTGCAGTGGTACAGGGTACGTATAGATCTGCTACAGCCGAAAGGGTTATTCAATCATACGACCGTTTACATTTCTGCAAGTATGATCATGTTGTCTACAGTTATGGTGGAAATTTTTGCATACATGGTTGGAGCGAAGCGTGAGCGCGTAATAACCAACAGGTCAATTATACTCATTTTGGCAAGTATGATAATGTTGTTCTTACAGTTATGGTGGAAAATTTTGATTTACTTACTTATGAATGGGTCGATTCGGGTTACGTTTTGACATTTTGTCTATAAATGTCAAATGAGAAATCAAGCTTAAATTTTCTAGCCACATAGCTTACATCTATGTATTGCTTGGTCTCCTTAATAAAATTCAGTTGTTGAACAGTTACCAATACATGTTCATTACACACTATAAAGTATTGTACACACTTTTTATTGAAGAAAGTACAAGTTAAAGGGTGAGGGGCGGGGGGGGGGGGGGGGGGGGGTGGGGGGGGGGGGGGGGGGGAAGGTGATGTGGACTTTTTGGCTGCTTAATCAGTTGCCGGAGGAAGCTTCGAACACACACATCAGAGTGATCTGGTTGATTCTCCTGAAGGTTGAAGGTGGACAACATTTCGTGCAACCCTCATGATTGGCCTTATAAAACCTATCATTCAGTTTATGGTCGTGACAACCCGTACCTCTTCAAAAATCGCTTTTGCCACTGAAATTAACTTAATAAATGCGTTAACTCCTTGCTAAAAGCCTCAAACCATTTCACAAATATATGATTGTAATAGCTCTCTATTGTGAACTCGACGCGCTATTTTTATCACTAATTTTGTAGACGAATTTCTTCCTTTTTTATAGTTTATTAATATAGAATATGTTTTGTGATCATTCAATACAGGTTGACCCAATCAAGCTATATCAATTTTGACCAGATGCTCAAAAGTTACCCACATTGACCCGTTATATAGCGTTTCCGCCCCAGATATTTGGAGACCTTTACTTGATACCCAACACCTATACACAATAAACTAATTTTTTAATTAAATTCGTGAAGAAAAAAGCTAGAAAGTAGAAACGGTATGCTAAGCAACTTCTGAACATTAGACAACTCCCAGACATCCTACAGATTACAATGACAACTAAAGAGCTACCACTATTGCAAGTCAAAGATCATTTTCGACCCAAACTGTCTACAATAACATTCTAAAAGCCGCCAACAAGAATAACAAAATAACATCTCTCTATGTACACCAATGAATATGCACTCATCTGTTCCTGCCACCTCTTCCAATGCGAGGTTTGCCTTTAACTTCAGTCTCCTGCCATATTTACAACCAGTTAATAACTTACCCATATTGTCATAAAGAAAGAGGTTAAATAGAAGAACTTTTTAATATATCAGAAACTGAGGAAAATGCAAGAGTAAATATTGGATTTTGTGGTTGCTGGATTATGATTTTTTGCACCCTAGCTCCAATCATAGCATACCTTTTGATGGGGCTGTTTGGATTTGGTATGTCATTTGTCTCAATAAGGGACAGCGGTGGTAGGTCGGTCTCTCTCTCTATATTGTGGTGTATTACAATGCGATCGATCACAACACAACAAAAAGTCAAATAGGTTATCAGATGATGTTGATGCACCCGCAGTTTCCATTCAACAACCGTTGTCTTCGCTTGCATATTACTCACTTACTGGACAACGAAAGGACTTCCCGGTGGTGTTATTCTGATATATCCACCTGCGGATTCTGAGTAGCTACGTATGTTCAATGTTCACTTTTGTTTGCCGCAAACATTGAATTCATACTATGTTTTATGCTCTTTTAAATTGGGGCTCTGAAATAATCAAGCTTATTTTAAGCAGCCATTATTGTGCTTTTGAGTCTCAAAGGCAACCCAGAAATGACAATATAACATAACTTAGTAAAATGTACGGTATGAATATTTGGATATATGTCATAACTTAAGTCCAAATGAACAAAACTTCAATTGCAGTTGATTGCAAACGAAGCCCATTTATTTTGGGCTTTTCCCATTTTATCATTTGGTTTT
>BQNB010097902.1:5051-25278 GCA_026074375.1 Tanacetum coccineum | reverse complement strand
ACCATCATCCTTAATATCATGAGATATCCACACCAAAGCAGCATATTGTTTCTGCTTGTAAAATCATTAAACATGGGAACATAATCATGAAAGCTTAGTTAGCTATTAGCAAAGCTGACTAATAAGGGATGTGAAGAAATATAATTACCTATTTTTCTGCTTCCCCTTCACGCATTAAGCATACGTCACACATTATAGAGTAAATTTAGGGTTTAGATTTCTAGGCTGTGTTGGTAGATAAATACAAAAAATGGAGTATATCCTCAAACTTACATAGTGCATATCAAATGAAAAATCCTAGAGGAAAAATATCGTATATTTAGGGTTTACAGTTGTTAGTTGTGTTTGATTGTATGAAGTTAAAATATATCATTATTGTTTTTTATAATAGAACACAATTGTATGTTTGGCTCAGTTGGCTAAAGTCGTTGCCTATTTACCATAGGTCACAAGTTCAAACCTCGATATGGACTGGATTTTTTAGTTATTTCGAATTTTAATGATTTATAAGTGCCATGTCATCGTTGAGGTGACATTCGGTCACTAATTTATAGTTAGCCCCATATATATATATATATATATATATATATATATATATATATATATATATATATATATATATACATATATAGATATATGTGCATATATATATGTGTACATATATATATGTGTACATATATAGACATACATATACATATATATATGTATATACATATATACATATATATATATACATATATACATATATATATATATATATATATATACATATATATGTAGTGTAACTTTATTTTCAGCACCAATTTAAATGAAAGAACTGATAGAACCATTATAAACCGTTAGATTTGTTTGATCAATGGCTATAGTGAATTGTGCCATTAATGTAATTAATTGAAAGATTAAGCCATCACTTAAATAAACTAAAGAGCCAAAAGGGTAATCAAGACATTTCATATTATCCCTAAAAAATCTCACAAATCTATAAATCGTCTCCAAAAAAACCTACGCCTCTATCTCTTTAGATCAATTGTTCAGCCACCAAAAAAACATCGTGAATATTTTTTGTTCGAGCAAACATGAATCCAAGATCTACAAAGTCACTAAGTGATTTTAATTCGTTCTTTTTTTTGAGATGACAATCGATTCTTTTTTTTAATTCATTTTAGTGCTACATTATTTTGGATCTTCATCTTTTTTGTTTATGCATTCATCAAGTATGAATCGATTTTAATTCGTTTTTTTAATAGGAAGACGATGATGTTTTATGGACTGAACCGCCACATCCATCAAATAAACCGGTAGGTATCATCTTTTCCGTATTAAGGGCGCTACCGTCATGGTGGATTCAATGTTTCGTTTGTGGTTTACTCCTCGAAATCTTCGATTTATCTTCTTGTCGCAAAGTCAAATAAGAAAAATAAATAAAAGATGTATTGTTTATGCATGTTCGCCGAGAATCCAATTAATAAATATTTTGTTTATACAGGGATGTTAAGATTCAGGAATATCCCGCCATACGCATATTCTTGCACGGTCGCCTAGGAACAATTATGTTACAAAGGTAATAATTTTATCCTTTTAATTTGTTGTAGTTTTGTTTATAAATATTTCTATGATTTTGTGTTGTTTAAATTTTACATCAAGGATATGATTTAGGGTGTTATTATTTAGTAAACAAAATCATACATATTTAATTTTTATTTCATCATCAGGTTTCGAACAAGAAGATGATGGTGTGTTTTTATATATTTTCATGTGCGTTTCAAGGTTTAATTAGATTCAATTGAATGGTAAATATGTGTTTCATGGCTAGTATAAGATCTATGAAAAGTTGTGCATATATGTTTTACAAATCCGTGTGCACGAGTGTGTGTGTAAGAGTGTTGGTGCATATATGTTTTATGAGTATGCATATATGTTTTAGGAGTGCGCATATATGTTTTAGGCGTGTGTATGCGTTTCCCATGTTCATGACAAGATCTCATTTTTTTTGATGGCCGTGTAGTGTTATGAAAAATCTTTTTCTTTGTGATTCTATCCTAATAAAGATTAATGTTGCTAACTTTTATACTTTTCTTTCTATCAGGTTTAATCGAATTAAAAGAATGATGACAACAACGAGTGTGCTCATTTGTCCGCCTTCTGAAAATGTTGAATATAACGAGTGTGCACATACGTCCGAATTTTGAAAATGTTGACGACTACGAGTGTGCATATACGTCCGACTTCTAAAATGTTGATAACAATGAGGGTGCACATATGTCCGTTTGCGTTACATATTACTATGCACGTGTATAAATCGATTAAATTCATGTATTTTCTGCTTTTTAGAAATTTGTAATTTAATGTTATTTCAATTGATATCGAGTTTTGTGTATAACATTTATGTTCTTGGTTTGTTATAAATTTACATTATTTTAAAAAACATATATGCACCATACTATTTGAAAAACAGGCGTGTTGAAAATTTATTCTACATATTAAATAATTTTTTTTTTAAAACATGCATGTTGAAAATTTTATTTCTTAAAAAATTAAATAGAAAAATTATTTTCTAAAAACATATATGCAACTTTCTTTTTCCAAACATGCAAAGTGAAATAAAAAACTAAAAAATTATTTTAATTCCGAAAAATTGAAAGAAATTGTTAGAAAGTAAAAAACAATTCTGAAAATTATGGTATTAAATTTCGAGATTTATTTTTAAAAAATCAAAAATAATTAAAAATGTTTGTTTACCATATATATTTGTAAATTCATTAAAAAACATTCCAAAATTATTTTTGTTAGCATTAATTTAATTAAAAACAAAATTTTGGGTTTGGACCCATGTTTAAACATAGATAAACTCTTAAAATATATAGTATATCTACACTATAGAATTAATTCGGGTTTTATAAAAAATGAAATTTTCTTAAATATTTGTAAATTCATTAAAAAACATTCCAAAATTATTTGTGTTAGCTTTAACATATAGTATATCTTCACTATAGAATTAATTTGGGTTTAAAAAACATTCCAAAATTATTTAAATAAATACGAAAATTTAAAATTAATCAATAGATAACTTAAATAAATTAATTTCTTTTTAGACTATATCAATATTGTTTTTTATAGTAGAACACAAATTGGCTAATAGCTCAGTTGATAAACCTTGTTGCATCTTTACCATAGGTCATGAGTTCAAACCTTACCTTGACATAATTAATATTTTAAAAAAATTTCCGAAAATAATTAATAAAATTATTTATAATACGAAAATTACTAAAATTTTTGCCATGTAGGTGTCATGTCATCATGTCATGGTGACATGGCATTATGATGTGGAATAAAATGGTCAAATGCCTCATGTTATATATAATGTGTGTGTGTGTGTGTGTGTGTGTGTGTATATATATATATATATATATATATATATATATATGCTCCGGTTCCGTTAAGAAGGTTTTTATTTTGAGAAGATTAAGAAATTTACGTTTGAGCAAATTGATTCATATTTTTTGATTTAATTCACAAGTAAACATCATTTAATATTGAATCAAAGCTATAAATCACAAATTTGATTCACAAATCATTGCTAAAATCGAGTTATGATAATGATTCCTTAAATTGTATAGAAGATTCAGTATTTTACTTATATTGCAAAAACAAGAGATTTTTTAACATTGATTCGAGTTTTTTCACACATTTTGAATTATAATCACATTAAAATGAGTTTTACGCTTGAAAAACTTGAATCAAAGTTACAAATCTATCGTTTTTGAAAACCTTCTCAATCTTCTCAAAATAAAAACCTTCTCAATCGATCCGGCTTATATATATATATATATAAATGATTCATTCACAAACTCAAAACTTCATCAAAACTCCCGGTTAAACCGAAACCGCTTTTACGCAAAATAGACAACATAAGTCAACTTTTTAGCTTTCATCAGGAAAACTGTCAAGATCGAAATACTCCAACATACAAAACTATAATATTTTATAATACTTAGCCCTAAAAAATATTACCGGCTATCACAGTCTCACCCCCTTAAAGGAATTTCGCCCTGAAATGCAATCTCAAATCATTAACTCACGTCATTAACATGAAATTCCATTCTTCAAAGGATCACATCAATCACTAAGGTTTAGTCTTTTCAAACGAGGTTTCTTATGATCCCCCTAAAGACTTAGTCTTTCCACAGTCCAGTCCTATACTTTCTCACAACCAATTCATATCTACTCACAACATCACGATAATTTCTCATATTATCTCTTAGCTTCACAATTTCTAGGTCTCACTGCCTCAGTCAGGTGTTAGGATATAATCCCGTCCTTGACGTAATGGCAACTCTATCAGAATTGGCATTGCTAAATCTTTCTAATACTTACACAACATGACTCACACTCTACTATACCAATACTTACACACTCAGAAATCCCCAAGCAAACCTTGCTTGGTCAACCATCTTGGCTTTACCCATCCTAGGAAGGCCGTTCCAAAATCTATACCACATCATCACACGCTTTAAACTATTCCAAATCAATCCTACTCAACAGGTGTCTTAATTCTCACCTCAGTCAGGTAGGTCAAATTACCTCTCAAAAACTCACACAGTCAAACATATGATCAGGTTTCCAAACTGATCACAATAACTCTTTCCAATACTTTCTGCAACCATCTACGGTCTAATACCTTCCTACAATATCTCCTAACAAATGGTAAAATCGGTCAGCCCGAATACATTTCAAGCTTACAAAATACACTAAATACATCGCACGCCACCACCTAATAAAGGTGTGGGTATCCGCTCTACCACGCGCAACCAAACGCAACGCACTCACACACAAGCAAAACTGCGCTCTCAAACTAACACAAAACACTGCTATCCACGAAGATCGAACAAAATTTCCTTCATTAATACGAAACGGCTTAAATACAAATCACCAAGTAACTAGGGTGATCCGCCATTACCACCATTGCAAAAAAAAAAGAAACTTTCCTAATCATAACCGTCACTAACCGATACTACCCGGTTTAGTGATATATATACATAACTGCTAACCCAAACCTCATATATCCTACGCACCTCCTCTAGGCTCCTGCCCTCTCCTTATACCTTCAACAACCTCAGCCAACTCTAATCGTGCATGTCTCTCCTCAGCAAGCTGTAATCGTAAATCCCAGTTCTCTCCCTACACATCACTGATGGCATGCCACAGGGCTGCTTGCTGGGCATCCGTCTGACCTGCCCAAGCCTCAAGGGCTAACACTAGCCTCCATATCACTCTGAATGTCACTGCGACCCTCTCCTGCTCATACTCTAAACTCCTAAACCGGTACCTCTAGGAGAAAATCTCCTCCTTAACCACCCTCGACCTAGTAAATAACTCTCGTATGTCCCTATCATACCTCTCAAACAGAGCTGGCGATAACTCCTTCAATTGTACTGCATGGTCATGAATCAATCCCCCCTGCATCTCGACTTGAGCTCCTAGCTCAGTCTGAATCCCTCAATCTCAGCTGTAGCGGGTGTAGCTACAGGAGATGGTACAGTCAAAGGTACCATAGGCGACGAAATCGGTGATGGAACATCAAAATGTGATGGAGAAATGGGAAGTGAACCAGATGTCCACTCGGGTGAAGGTGGTGTCTGTATAGGTGGTGTTGGTGGTGGGTAATCAGGAATATCAATATAAATCATACCGTCCTTCGGGTCTGTCCATGTGGTAAGTGTGGGATGTCTAAATACTGGCACCCTCTCAGGTCTCTCGGACTCTGGTGCCGATCTAGAACCCTGTCCGACCTCAAACGTACTGTATATATCACCCTCCTCTAATGTTAACTCATGGCGCCTCAGTGCTCTATACCCAAGTCCTAAAGGCGCGCTCATAGTCATCCCTACAACTGGAGCTGCCTGCTGCTGACCCCCAGGTACAGCCTCCTCCTCCTCCTTTAAACCAAGTCCATCACTCTTTACATTATGACCCTCGTCGTCTATACCACGACTCTCATCATCTAAACCATAACCCTCATCATCCATATCAGGGCCCTCAACCCCCACAGTAAGACCTCGTCCTCCGCAGCAGGATTCTCATCCTCTGCAGTAGGACCTTCGTCCTCTGCGTCATCACTCACACTGTCAGAATCCATACTCTCCTCTATCTCCTTATCCTCCTCATCATCATCCTCCTCACTATCCTCTACTAACTCAGACATACCACGATAACGCTTCTGAGAAGGAAGGTCTGGTGGCGACACAGATGGCGAACTCTCGTAAGAGGATCGAAACCTCTTACGAAATGTGGACTCAGACATAGCTGCCACCTCTGCCATACCGGCAGAGAGGCCCGATGACATCGCATGTGAAACGCGCACAGCCATACATATGGTCCTATGGAGAATGGGAACCAAAATGGGTGGGGTACTCTCAGATAGTAGTATAGGTGGTGCTATAGCGATGGGTGACTCAGGTGTCTCAGTATCAATGGGGTCCTCGAAAGGGTCGGACTCATTGTTCGTCCCATCCAGATAAGCCTGCCTAATGGCCTCATAGGGATCCTTAGGAAGTGGCACAGGCACTCGGGAGCTCTAAGCTCTGTCAGCCTAGGTGAAACTCTCCAGGTCAACAAACACAAGGGTAGACATCCTGTGATAACACGGTAAAAGGGTATAAGTATAAAATATTTTTATCTAAATTATCAGCATCATTATTGCTTACATATACAAATCATCATAACGTTTGAAATTAGACGTCCGTAACCGTATATATACATATATATATCCTTATATATATATTAAATATAACTAGAAAAATACGAACAACAATCATCAACCAAGTTCGATACCGAACAGGCACGACTAGTCAACACATAATCCATCAAAGCACATTCCCAAATCACGTTGCTACCTACGACTATCCACAAAATTTCTCAAGGCAACACGCACTACACTAAGGCAAGCATGGCCAACATCAAACAATCATCCATCATCACCCCCTCCCACCCGCTACCCCCCCCCCCCCCCACCCCCCCCCCCCCCCCCCCACCCCCCCACCCCCCCCCTGCCCCACCCCCCCCCCCCCTCCCCCCCCCCCATCCACCCCCCCCCCCCCCCCCCCCCCCCACCCCCCAATAACCCCCCCACCCCCCCCCCCCCCCCCCCCCCTCCCCCCCCCCCCCCCCCCCCCCCCCCCCCCCCCCCCCCCCCCCCCCCCCCCCCACCCCCCCGCACCCCCACCACCACCCCCCCCCCCCCCCCCCCCCCCCCCCCCCCCCCCCCCCCCCCCTCCCCCCCCCCCCCCTCCCCCCACCCCCCCCCCCCGCCCCCCCCCCCTCCCCACCCCCCGCCTACCCCCCCCCCCTCCCCATCCCCCCCCCCCCCCCCCCTCCCCCCCCACCCCCCCCCCCCCCACCCCCCCCCCCCCCCCCCACCCCCCACCCCCCCACCCCCCCCACCCCCCCCTCCCCCCCCACCCCCCCCCCCCCACCCCCCCCCACCCCCCCCTCCCTCCCCCGCCCCCCCCCCCCCCCCCCCCCCCCCCCCCCCCCCCCAACCCCCCCACCCCCCCCACCCCCCCCCCCCCCCCCCACCCCCGCGATAGATTTTTTACTATACACTACTTTAGGCATCGCACACTACTACTACTAAGGTAGCATAGCAATCCTAAAATCAACAAAATCTCAATCTCAACACTCGTAAGTGTTCTTATCACTTTACATCCTATCATTTTCAGGTGGTCACATTACTCATACATCCCTTCCCTCCCTTAACATAACTTTAGAAAACTAACCCCATCAATCATATCCTTGCCTGAATTAAGCATATTAGATCAGGCTATGCGTTAGTATAAGAATAAACTAAGAACTTCTACACGGTTAGTATGTGACAACCGTAATTTAAGCAGGTTAGTTTATACCTTTAGAAATAGCTAAGTGTCCATTTTGTATGTTTCTTGCGTGCTATATGTTCATTATGCAGGTTGAAGTGGTTTACATATGTGCATGATATCATTTAGAGGTAAATGATTATCTTATTTTGTGTATCATAAGAGTTTGGTGTTAAAGTATTCCATTTTTCATTGTATTGTGATAAAGGAAATGAATGACTTGTTACATTATTGCTACATCACTTACCTATATTATTAAAGAAGTTAAGACGTTAGAGAAGTGTAAGTTATTGAAAAGGGAAGCATGATGAGAAAAATATGGAAGTTGCAGTATAAACTTACCATAAATAGAAAGTGCGACATTGTGAAATGAAAAGTTATTTTTAGAAAGTTTAGTAAGTAGCATTTATGTAAAAAGGTTTACCCAAATTAGCTTAGGTTTTTGTAGAAAATTAGGGCAATGTAGATAATGATATAATTAATAAATAAACAAAAATAACAAAAATATATTTATTAAGGGGTGCGTCCGGTTTTAAAAGAAAAAATTTTAAATTGTTTTAAGTTATAGTTAAGTTAGGACTCTATTTGGTTAAGTTAAATAAAAAAACCTAGTCATAATTTTCTTTTCTCCTTACCTTGGTGTGCCGTACAATTTTACCTCCCCAAAACCCTAAGGAGTCAAATTTTGCTAAGTGATCCAAGAGCATTCAAGAGTTGTGATTTAGGTGCTAAGAATCAAGGTAAGATTGATTTAATCCTAGTATAAATAAAATGTATTCCAAGTAACCCTAATTAAGATGGATCTAGGGATTTTGATTAAAAAACAGAATGATTATTGATATATTATGAATGTAGTATGCTAGAATTGAATAGATGCGTATGCATGCTTGTGGTTTGGTTAGATTGCGTATCAAACTAAGATTTCAAGGGTTGGAGCGGAATTTTGGGTCCATGCGTTCAACGACTGTTATCTTGGTAGATAAAAAAAAAAAAAAACGAATATTGATAGTTTCTAGTCTATGAATAATCCGAAAAAGAAGTCTACATACCAGAAAATCCAGCCTCAAAGTTTTAAGGTCGGAAAGGATCATTCAAAAAATTTATCTAAAAGTTATTAAAACAGTAAATACGGGTCAAAATTAAGTCATGTTTGGGAGGGTAAAACATATACTTAAAAATGGAATTAATCTTAGCCCTTATACAGTAGTTAAGTTTTCCATATCTAATTGATAAATACCGTGAAAAGTAGCTCTGTCCATCTAGCAATGCCTAAGAATTGTAGAGTTAAGAGTGAAAATATTTAGTGTGCAATCGATCCAAATTAAGGACAGTTTTGAAGTTTGATTTATATTTTGAGTTAGTTACACGTGTGTGTGGTAAATACTGTTGGGAATCACAAGGTAAGAGTAATATACTCATAAATGACATGGGTGAGTTTTTGTTATAAATTATGAAGGTTATTAAATAAGGGTTTTGGATACGTAAAGAACACTAAAATCCTGCAGATTCTGATTTTAATTATAAGTAGCTGAGTGTAAAAGGTGTTTAATGAGATGGGATAAGGTTGGGCAGTAATCGGGGTACCCATGATGGTTAGCTAAACCCTTATACATCCATCATATGTGTGTTACATGGACTAGAGCTTTTATCTTGGTCCGCATGGATAATCGTGTATATTTATTTGTATAGTTGCGTGTTGAGATTTGGAAAGCTGCGATTTGAGTATACCAGTGAGATTCATAGTACCCTCTTATTCATATAACTTTTACATTAGGTATGGAAATGGCAAATAGATATTGAAATTCTAATTACTATGATTATGGGTCTTTATTTGTGAAAGTGTATGGACTTTTACTTGGCTATTGTATGTTACGTGCTAAATGCTTTATAGTGTATTTTAGATCTATGGTAACGTTCCTAACCCATTTGTTATGATATTGGGAGGGTGAAACGTTCCAACCCAATATAAGTGATGGTTTTGATGGATTGGGGGTAACGTTCCTTCCCCAAGTGTTGAAACATGTTGGAATCGAGGACACTTTCGTTCCCATCTTGTTAGGGTTACTTTGCATGTTAGCTTGTAGATGAGTACAGTAATTGTCATGGCCATGTTTGCATTAATCATAAGTAATTGTTTATAAAGTTGATTTTCATGTCTTAAAACCGTATGACCTCACCAACCTTGTGTTGACATTAAGGAAGAGTGCTAGTGATACCGTAGGCTTGCAATGTGGAGTCATTCCCTAGAGTTTAATTTATGACATTGAATTGTGTGATATAGTTTGTTATTTGATTGTTTTATACTTTGTGAGTATGTTACCTGTTGGGTAATGCCTTTGTTGCTATCGTAATGCAAGACTCATTTATCTTGTGTTAGATATTGTCATGACACATTGTGTCTCACTTGTTTATCTATTTCATTTAGTTCTCTCTATTGTTGACACCATTGTGTTGTGATGATATCCATAATGTTACGCCTCGTGTTTCCGCCTAGGCTGGGTGGGACAGATTGGTATTAGATCCAGGTTATAGAGAAGTAGGTGGTTGAGCCTAGACTATAACCTAGGAGTCCTTCACATAGATGCATGTTAGGGCTTAAGCATTTAGTAGTATAACTAGTATGCGTTTCCCCCTTTTTACATGATTTTTCTAATCTTAGTTTTTTGTTATTTTGAATTTTGTTATTTTTTTAGCTATTTTGATTGCCTTCATCTGATTTAGCGTGCCTTATCTCTTGATAAATTAGCTATGCCTCCTCACCTTCATAAGAAGTTCCGCATGAGGGTTGCCATTGCAAAAGGATGTAGGGGATACTATAAACTAGGAACAAGGGCTTGGGTCAGGCGGGGTAGCCGCAAGATCCGTATAGCGATTGACATGTACCGATGCAGAATTGAAGAGAGGTTGACCATAAAATTAGTTAAGGGAGAAGAGGTATTAAAGATTGAAACAACAATGACTGCTAAAGATGGTACAATTACCAAATTTCAAGAAAATTCCCAGAATACAAACCAACCAAGGAGGAAGAAGAAATTTCTAAGTTAAAATCAATCTGTGAAAATGTAATTTATGACATATCCGACAGTGATTCGGATCTCGAGTCTACGGCTAGGAGTGGACCTAGGGACAATGAGATGGAAGATACGGGGGGTAGTGGAATTCGAATCAATGCTTGATTGTCCGCCTCTTTATGTGTTTTAAGATTTTAGGGTTTTGAGATTGTTTGACTTTGTTTTGGAATTTTATTAGGAATGTTTACTTTTGAATATTGGATTTCGTTGGATTATTTTAATAATATGATTTAAGTGATTTTGAGTCATTTTCCATATGTGGTAATTTGTTGATGTGATCTATGTGTTATGTGTTTTGTTGACATTGAGAAGTGTGGTCATAGGAGGGAGTACACTTGTGAAAGGGGGCATCTATAATTATGGTGGCCAACATAATTATACATGCGCCACAACACAAGTGGACTTGCAAGTATGATTACGCGGATTTGATGTCAACATGTTGTTTGGTTGATTATGTATGTATATGTATATATATAGTTATGATTGTATATTGATAGAATGGTCGGTTTAGAAACCTTTCCCATCTTACTAAAATGTGGCAGTATACTAATCAATCAGAATGGTTCGATCACGGACTAACGACAACGAAAATGGGCAACCCGACATCGCTGCCATTATTGCGCAGTAATTGCAAAATATCATTCCCCAGATCGTCACTCAAGTGACAAACAACGTGAACAACGAAAATAACAATAACAACAACGGGAACAACAATAACAACAATGGAAATAACAACAAAAACAATAGGAATGGTGGGAACAATGGGTGTTCCTACAAGGGATTTCAGGCATGCGGCCCTCAGGAGTATGACGGAAAGGGAGGTGCGATAGAACTTACCCGCTGGATCGAGAAGATGGAGAATGTACTTGACAATAGTGGGTGTTCTAAGAATCAAAAGGTGAAGTATGCTGCCAGTTCGTTTATTAACAAGGCACTGACATGGTGGAACACTCAAATCCAGGAAAGAGGCCGTGAAACGGCAATTGGAATGACCTGGAATGATTATAAGGCTCTATTGGTGGAGGAATTTTGTTTAAGTAATGAAATGGAGAGGTTGGAGAATGAATTTTGGAATCACAAGATGGTAGGAGCCAACCATGCAGCTTACACGGATCGGTTCCATGAACTGGCCAAGCTGGTTCCACATCTGGCAACACCTGAGTCGACAAGCATCAAGAGGTATGTAGCGGGATTGGCTCCTGATACTATGGGAATGCTCAAGGCGACTCAGCCAACAACTATCCAAGATGCAATACTGAGAGCCGACATACTTACTGACGAAGCGATTAGATATGGTACCTTGTCAAAGAGTAATGAGAAGAGGACGGCAGTAGAAGAGACTAGTAAATCTAAAGGGTCGTGGAGGGATAAAAAGATGGCGAAAATGGGAGCGGTTTTTGTGGCAACATATCCTCCTAAAAATAAATGTGTGAACCAATATCCCAAGTGTGCTAAGTGCTAAACTTATCATCCGGAGGATGGAGTTTATAGGCTGTGTTTTAAATGTCAGAGACCTGGCCATTTTTCTAAAGATTGTTGGGCATCATTTAAGCGAGCAACTCCTGTTAATGCTGTCAGAATGGAGTTTGAACCGGGGACATGTTATGAGTGTGGAAACTGCGAGCATTTTCGAAATACTTGTCCTAAGTTAAACCGATCACCTGGTCAAGTGGGAAACCGTTTAACTATTGAAGGCAATCGGAACACAAGAAACAATGGAAAGTGAGCTACAGGAAGGGCCTTCAATGTGAATGTGAATGCGGTAGAAGCTTTTTACAGGATCCTAAAGTTGTGATGGGTACTTTTTCTTTGAACGATCATTTTGCTACTGTACTTTTTGATTCTGGAGCTGATTTTAGTTTCATTTCTACTGAATTTGCGCCTTTACTAAATGTGAAACCTAGTATTGTAAATCCTGGTTATGTGATAGAAGTATCAGATGGTAAGAAAGTAGAAGTGGATAGGATTATCCGTGACTGCAAACTAGAACTAGGAAATTCCTTGTTTAGCATAAATTTGATACCGTTGGGTCATGGAAGTTTCAATGTGATTGTGGGAATGAAATGATTGTCCCAGAATAAGGCTGTGATAGTTTGTCATGAAAAGGTGGTTGAAATACCGTTGGAAGGTAGTGGGATACTTAGGGTTCAAAGGGAACGTACTTTAGGAGCCGCTAAAGCCTTAATGAATGCTAAGGTAGATGAACCAAAATTGAGTGATATATTTGTAGTACGGTATTTTGTTGATGTATTCCCAGAAGAGTTGTCTGGGTTACCACCACAACGACAAGTTAAGTTTCGCATAGATTTAGTTCCTGGAGCGACGCTAGTTGCAAAGTCTCCATATCATCTAGCACCCTCGGAAATGCAAGAATTATCTAGGCAACTTCAAGAGTTGCAAGACAAGGGTTTCATACGACCGAGTCATTCTCCATGGAGAGCACCAGTGTTGTTTGTTAAGAAGAAGGATGGCTCTTTCGTATGTGTATCGATTATAGAGAATTAAACAAGTTAACTGTTAAGAATCGATATCCTATCCCTATAATTGATGACTTGTTTGATCAACTACAAGGTTCATGTTATTTCTCCAAGATAGATCTTCGATCGGGTTATCACCAGCTCCAAGTACATAAGGACGATATTCCAAAAACCGATTTTGAACAAGGGTATGGACATTTTGAGTTTACCGTTATGCCCTTCGGATTAACCAATGCACCGGCGGTCTTTATGGATTTGATGAACTGAGTATGTAAACAGTATTTAGATAAGTTTGTTATTGTATTCATTGATGACCTCTTGGTCTACTCAAAGACTAAGGAAGATCAGGAAGTGCATTTGAGGTTAGTTTTAGAATTATTGAAGAAGGAGAAGTTGTATGCTAAATTCTCCAAGTGTGAGTTCTGGTTACAAGAAGTGCATTTCCTTGGTCACGTGGTTAATCAAAGTGGTATTCACGTGGACCCAGGTAAGATAGAGGCAGTAAAGAATTGGAAAGCTCCTACGACATCATCTGAGATTTGATCATTTTTGGGGTTGGCATGTTACTACCATCGTTCCATCGCAAATTTCTCTAAGATTGCTAAACCTCTTACCTCATTGACTTAGAAGAACTAAAAGTATGTGTGGGGTGTAGAACAAGAAGAGGCTTTCCAGACTTTGAAAAATAATTTGTGTGATGCGCCGATATTGTCACTCCCTGATGGAGTTGAAGATTTTGTAGTTTACTGTGATGCTTCGAATCAGGGATTAGGTTGTGTGCTTATGCAAAGAAATAAGGTAATTGCTTATGCGTCAAGGCAGTTAAAAATCCACGAGAAGAATTATACAACACACGATCTAGAGTTGGGAGCAGTGGTGTTTGCTCTAAAACTTAGAGACATTATTTGTATGGTACGAAAAGTATCATTTACACAGATCATAAAAGTCTCCAACACATATTTGATCAGAAGGAGTTGAATATGCGTCAAAGGAGGTGGATCGAATTATTTAGTGATTATGAATGTGAAATTCGCTATCATCCGGGTAAAGCGAATGTGGTGGCTGATGCATTGAGTAGGAAGGAACGGGTGAAACCTAAACGTGTACGGGCAATGGCTATGACTATTCAATCTAGAGTAAAAGGAATGATACTGGCAGCTCAGGGTGAGGCGTTCAATCAGGAGAACGTATTTGCTGAAAGGTTACATGGTTTAGATCAGCAGATGGAAAGGAAAGGAGACGGAAGTTTGTACTTTATGGATCGAATATGGGTTCCGTTAGTAGGAGGTGTGAGAACAGTAATTATGGATGAGGCTCATAAGTCCAGGTATTCCGTACATCCTGGAGCGGATAAGATGTACTATGACCTTCGAGATATGTACTGGTGGCCGGGAATGAAGAGGGATATTGCTACCTATGTTAGCGAATGTTTAACTTGTGCAAAGGTGAAGGCTGAGCATCAAAGGCCTTCAGGCTTATTACAACAACCAGAGATACCTGAATGGAAGTGGGAAAGCATCACCATGGACTTCATCACAAAGTTACCTAGAACAAGGAATGGGCACGATGCGATATGGGTTGTAGTTGATAGATTGACCAAATCAGCACATTTTTTGGCAATACGTGAAGATTATAGTACGGAGAAATTGGCGAGGTTGTACACAAATGAAATTGTCACGCGTCATAGAGTGCCTGTGTCGATTATTTCGGATCGTGATGCACAGTTTACATAACGTCTCTGGCAAACCTTCCAGAAAGCCATAGGAACGCGATTGGATATGAGCTCGGCTTACCACACTCAAACAGATGGACAGAGTGAACATACAATTCAGACGTTGGAGGATATGTTAAGGGCATATGTGATAGACTTTGGTGGTAGTTGGGATGTCCACCTACCGTTAGCTGAATTCTCTTATAATAACAGTTATCACACTAGCATTCGGTGTGCTCCATTCGAAGCACTATATGGAAGAAAATGTAGGTCACCCGTGTTATGGGCTGAAATTGGGAAAGGTAGTTTTATTGGACCCGAATTGGTGCAGGAAACGACTGATAAAGTAGTGGTTATAAAAGAAAAGCTCAAAGCGGCGAGATATCATCAAAAGAGCTATGCTGACAACAGGCACAAACCGTTGGAATTTGAGGTTGGAGATCGTGTGATGTTAAAGGTGTCACCTTGGAAGGGCGTGGTTCGTTTTAGGAAGAAGGGTAAGTTACCTCCGAGATATGTAGGGCCATTTGACGTGTCAAACCTAAAGAAGTGATTGGTGGATGCTAGCTTGCATGTGCCATTAGATGAGATTAAGGTTGACAAAACTCTTTGTTTTGTTGAGGAACCAGTAGAGATTATGGACCGTGAAATTAAGAGTTTAAAACGTAGTAAGATATCACTTGTGAAGGTTCGTTGGAATTCAAAGTGTGGTCCCGAGTTCACTTGGGAGCGCGAAGATTATATGAAGTCTAAGTATCCTCGGTTGTTTGTTGATCATGCTGATGAATCGACTAGTTAAATCTTAGGACGAGATTTCCTAAAGGAGGGGCTACTGTGACAACTGTGATTTGAGCAGGTTAGTTTATACCTTTAAAAATGGCTAAGTGTCCATTTTGTATTTTTCTTGCATACTATGTGTTCTATATGTATGTTGAAGTGGTTTACATATGTGCATGATGTCATTTTAGAGGTAAATGATTATCTTATTTTTTTGTGCATATGAGTTTGGTGTTAAGTATTCCATTTATTCACGTGTGTTGCATGCATTGCTACGTCAATTCTTGGTTTTAAAGAGTTAAGCGTTTATAAGAAGTGTAAATTATTTGAAAGGAAGCATGTGAGTGAAATATAGAAGTTTGCAGTAAACTTTCCATAAATAGAAAGTGAAATGTGAAATGAAAAGTTATTTTTAGAAAGTCTAGTGGGGGGCGTTTATGTAAAAAGTTTACTCAAACTAGCTTAGGAGTTGGGCTATGATTAGGATTTTAGTTAGTTAGATAAGGGATCTTTAAACCCTATGAATGACATAACTCAGCCCCCATAACCCTTATTCAAGTAAAGGATCTTTATCACTAGCTTCATTAGAAATAACAAGTTTTGACATAAGAGGGGTTTTTGCAGGTTTACAAGCAAGCATACCATACTCATATAATAGATCAAGAACATACTTTCTCTGATTGAGGCAAATACCTTTATCATTATCTACAACTTCAATACCAAGAAAGTATTTAAGTTTACCTAAGTCTTTAATCATAAATTTAGACTTAAGAAACACTTTAAACTTCTCAATCTCAGAAACACTATTACCAGTAATGATAATATCATCCACATAAACCAACAAGGCAAGAAACACCCCTTTATCAGACTTAGTATATAGAGAATAATCATATTTACTCTGACTAAACCCATTTTCAATTAAAGTAGTAGTCAACTTAGCATTCCACTGTCTAGGAGCCTATTTTAAACCATATAAAGACTTTTTAAGCCTGCAAACCTTATTATCAAAAGGAAAACATCCTTCTAGTGGTTTCATAAAAACAACCTCTTCTAAATCACCATATAAGAAATCATTATTCACATCAAGTTGGACAACAAGCCAAGACATAGACACAACAACAGTCAATAAACACCTAACAGTTACCATTTTAACCACGGGAGAGAAAGTCTCCTCATAGTCAGTTCCTTCCTTTTGTCCAAAACCTTGAGCAACCAATCTAGCTTTATACCTATCAATCTCACTACTAGACCTGAACTTGATCTTATATATCTATTTACTTCCAATAGCTTTTCTACCTTCAGCTAAATCAACCAATTCCCAAGTACCATTTCTAAGTAAAGCATCCATTTCTTGATTCGTAGAATCAGTCCAGTGAGAATAATTAGAAGCTTCAAAATAAGTTTTATGTTCTCTGGTTTTATTAAGTTGAGTTACAAAAAAAATTCAGAATTAAGTTTTGAATAACCAACATATTTCTCAAGACCATATTTAACTTTTGATTCAACAACAAAATCATTATAATTCTTTGGAAAAACACTTTGTCTTGAAGACCTTCTAACATTTTGAACACCTTGAAATGAGCTTGGATTTTGATCCAAATTACCCTCAGAAAAAATATTTTCTTCAAGTATGGTAACCTCCTCATTCTGAGTGGCAACTAAATCATCACTGCTATCAGCATCATTTCCAGAATCAACTGGAAAATCCGCAGTGTTGATATTGCTACCAGACTCAGAAGAGCTGCTACTATCACTCTTACCTTTATTCAGATCATTAGCTACTCTCTCATCATTATTGAATATCTCAGGATATTCAATATCAAAAAAGTTTATATGATTAACACCTTGAAAAACATTTGCAGAATCATTTTTTCTAACTTCAGAATCCTTAAAAGGAAATATATTCTCAAAAAATTTAACATCTCTAGAAAAAATAAACTAGTGCTTATCAAGACTGTATAACCTATATCCTTTTTTAAAACTAGAATATGTTATCATAACACATTACTCAGATCTGCTACTAAACTTGTCATTATTATTGACAATAGTAGCAAAACACAAGCAACCAAACACTCTTTAGTGAGAGAGAGTAGGACATTTTCTATATATTATTTCATAGTGAGACTTTCCATTTAGCATAGAAGAAGTGAGTCTGTTAATAAGATAAGTAGCAGTTAGAATACACTCAGTCCTTATCTTTAAAGTTATTCCCCCCTGAAACATGAGGAATCTAGCAACATTTAAAAGATGCCTATGTTTCCTCTCAGCAATTCCATGTTGTTGTGGAGTATACATACAAAAAGTTCGATGAATAATCCCTTTATCAGAACACAGTTTAGTTACAGATTGATTAACAAACTCAGTACCATTATCACTTCTAAAAACTTTAATTTTCCTTTTAAATTGATTATCAATCAAATTATAGAAAACAATTATGAAGTGAGAAACCTCATCTTTAGATTTAATCAAGTATACCCAAATTGCTCTAGTGTAATCATCCACAACAATCAAGAAAAACCTAAACCCCTCAGAACTAGTCACCTTATAAGGCCCCCATAAATCTAAATGAACAAGATCACCCAAACTTTTTGACTTATGATCACTTAAAGGAAAATGTTCTCTAGTTTGTTTAGCCCTTTGACAAATTTCACAACAAACAATATTATCCTTTTTATCAATGTTTAAAGAATCTTTAAGAACATTTAGAACAGGGTCTGCAGGATGACTAAGCCTGCAGTGCCAATCATGCTGAGATAGCATACATTGAAATCTAAGGGTACTTGTATTACTTTTAATACCTTTATCACATTGTTCACCAATCCCCAGAATATTTTTCAGATTCAAATCCTGATTCAAGAAATAACATCTATTCTCATCAAAGGCAACAATAACTTTATTCTCTTTAACCAATTTATGAACAAAAATCAATGTGACACAATATTCAGGTATAACCATCACATCATACAAAGTTAAACCATTAGATAATCTGAGATTTCCAATCTTAGAAATATAGGCCTTAGTCCCATTAAGATGACCTACTTTAATTTTAGGATGGGAAATGTCAAGAACATTATCTAATTCTTTATCAGTGTAAGTCATATGTTGGTTTGCCCATGAATCAACAATTTTTCCATTACTAACAAGTTTAGGTTTAAAATTAGTATTTGAACAAAAAAATTTCTCAAAATTTTTATGAAATATAGAACTGTTATTAAAATAAGTACCTGCCATATTGGCCTGCACATTTTTTCCAACTTTATTGTCTTTAATGAGAGAGATAAGAGTAACCATTTGTTCATTTGTAAATCCAGAAGATGAACTTTTCCTAACAGATTATTATTTGAAACACTTTGTTGCTTAAAATTTTGACTAGACTTTTTCTTTCCAAAATCAGCAGGGTATCCAGTGATTTTAAAACATCTATCAATAGTATGACTATTAAAACTACAATTTTCACACACCAAACAAGAACCCCCACCTTGCCTATTATTATTCAAACCAGAACCCCCACCTTGTCTATTATTATTCATATTATTAGGTCTTGAAGGTCCATCACTGAAATTCTGATACTTCTCTGAAAATTTTGACTATTAGGCACATTAGACACAAAAGTAGATTTTTTGGCAATACGTGAAGATTATAGTACGGAGAAATTGGCGAGGTTGTACACCGATGAAATTGTCACGCGTCATGGAGTGTCTGTGTCGATTATTTCGGATCGTGATGCATAATTTACAACACGTCTCTGGCAAACCTTCCAGAAAGCCTTAGGAACGCGATTGGATATGTGCACGACTTATCACCCTTAGACAGATGGACAGAGTGAGGGTATAATTCAAACGTTGAAGGATATGTTAAGGGAATGTGTGATAGACTTTGGTGGTAGTTGGGATGTCTACCTACCGTTAGCTGAATTCTCTTATAATAACAGTTATCACACTAGCATTTGGTGTGCTCCGTTCGAAGCACTATATGGAATAAAATGTAGGTTACCCGTGTTATGGGCTGAAATTGGGAAAGGTAGTTTGATTAGACCCGAATTGGTACAGAAAACGACTGATAAAGTAGTACTTATAAAAGGAAAGCTCAAAGCGGCGAGAGATTGTCAAAAGAGCTATGCTGACAACAGGCACAAACCGTTGGAATTTGAGTTTGGAGATCGTGTGATGTTAAAGGTGTCACCTTGGAAGGGCGTGGTTCATTTTAGGAAGAAGGGTAAGTTAGCCTTGAGGTATGTAGGGCCATTTGAGATTCTTGAAAGGATCGGTCCTGTAGCATATCGGTTAAGATTGTCCAAGGAATTGAGTGGTGTACATGACA
>BQNB010097901.1:0-23135 GCA_026074375.1 Tanacetum coccineum | reverse complement strand
AATTTTTTGAGAATTTTCCAGTTTCGTTTACTATTTTTAATCTTTTATTTTCATTAAAACTGTTTTTTTAATTATAATAAATTAAATAAAAAAAATTTTTTTTTTCTTTTTTTTAGAAAATTTTCTTTTATCGTTTGTCACCTAGGAAAAATAGAAAAACTTTCGTAGGGTCGTTTTTGCAAGTTTTCACTTTTTAAAGCTCGGGATTTAGCCCCGTTTTTGTTTTTTCATTTTAAAGCTCGTTTTAACTCCGTTTTCGGTCTAGTCTTTTTCATTCTTCATTATTAGTCACCTAGAGTAGATTAGAAGTAAAAATTTCTTTGTAGGGTTAATTTTTAAGATTTTAGGTTTTTGACCCCTTGTTCGGGATTCCTGCTTTCGTTTTTCAGTTTAATTTCGTAATTTTTAGGTTTTTCCCAATCGTTTTTGCTTATTATTGATTAATTTAGCTTTCTAAACTCCCAAATCATTAATCTCATTCAAACTCCAATTTTCCGACTGTACCGATTTTCAAGCACAGCCTCGTTGGGGATAAACGACCCGGGAATATTCTATACTACTTCTCGGTTTCATTGATTATTTTTATATTATACTTATTATATATATTTTATTATATATTATATATATAAAAGGTCTAGTTTAAAGATAATCAATACGCTTTATTATAAAAGGTGGTCTCCTCATAGCTCGTTCTCCTAACCACGAATTAATGCTAAGGGTTCTTCGCTGTCGAACAATTACGGGTATTGGTCACTCTATTGTAATCAATTGCGCGCACAAGGATTATGATATCTTTTACTTACTTTTAGTGCGCGCTCAACCTTATATCAAAACCTAACTAGGATTCCAAGGATCTCAAAGTGCACTATATAAATTAATAAAGAAAACGATAAAACAACGAGATCATAACATAATAATCATAAGATAATTAAAATAATTAAATGCCAAGAACAAATAATAAAACATAACTAATAAAAATAACATCAACAATTATATGGATGGATCCAATAAGCCAAAATAATATAATTAAATTGACCACAAAAAGTTAATGTATAATTACAAGTTGTGCGAAATTAATGCTCTCGATCCCCTAGTCGAACGCCATGGCAACCAAGCAAGCAGCCTAGCTGCTCTGTTCTCCGATTCTATCTTTTCGGCCAAAACCACTCGTACAGAATGTGATGTCAAGAATGAATAAATCATTCTATATTTATAGTAAAATATAATTTTGACGTCTTGGCGAGTTTAATCCCTGGATTTAGGGAACAACTTGTAAATATAATTGAAACTTCATACATTCTGCGCAACTTTAGTCCCTGTGATTTTACGGTGTAACTCAATATTCGGTTACGCCGTAACCTTCTTGACGCGGATTTCCATCTTTAAGAGATATTTTGGTTACGACGTAATTAATAATCTCGGTGCGTTGTAACCCTTAGTCAATCATCGAAATCTTTTCCATAATAAGCGATTACGATGTAACTATATATGACGTTACGCCGTAAAGCCTCGTCAACACCGAATCTTCATAATAATTAAGTGATCATCCAAATCTTCGTATTGAATATGTGATTATGGCCATGATCTCATTCCTCGAATATAGTTACGGCGTAACTAGTTGTATCGTTGCGCCGTAAGCGTTGCCCAAATGACGCATAATGCATGAAAATGTGTTACGGCGTGACCTTGAAAAGGTTTACGCCGTAATTCCTTGTAAATATAATTTTTCGTCCATTTCCGTTCTAATGCCTTAATTTTCCTAAATTCATAGAATAATTAAAACAAATATCAAATTCATATAAAAATGATATAAAGCAAGGCAATAAACGCGGGAATTTGATACTAAAAAGTATTAAATATTTGATGTTATCATTGTCCCACTAGAGTGCACAATGGTCTCAGGACCAGAAACACAGCAACATGTAATCAACCAAGTCACAAAAGAAAAGATTAAGGTAGCAATCCACCCAGAGTATCCGAAACAAACTATAGCAATAGGCTCTACTTTAACAGAAGAAGGGCGAACGGAGTTGTGCGGTCTGCTAAGACACAATCTTGATATATTCGCCTGGAAGCCAGCGGATATGACTGGAGTTCCGCGTCACCTAGTAGAGCACAGGCTAAATATTCGTGAAGGATGTCTACCCGTTAGACAAAAGAAAAGGGGGCAAGTACCTGAGAGAAACAAGGCAATCTATGAAGAGGTGGAAAAACTAGTGAACGCTGGTATCATGAAAGAAGTCCATTATCACAGTTGGCTATCAAATCCGGTGATGGTAAAAAAGCATGACGACAGCTGGAGAATGTGTGTGGATTTCAAGGACTTGAACAAAGCATGCCCCAAAGATGGCTATCAGCTACCGAAAATAGATTGGAAGGTAGAATCCCTCTGCGGGTATCCTTCTAAATGTTTCCTGGACGCATACATAGGATACCATCAAATGAAAAATAGAAAAGGAAGATGAAGAAAAGACAACATTCATTACAAGCCAAGAAATATTTTGTTACTCAAAAATGCCGTTCAGATTAAAAAATGTCGAAGAAACTTATCAGCGTTTGGTAGATAAAGTCTTCCATAAACAAATTGGAACCTGGAAGTATATGTGGACGACCTAGTAATTAAAAGCCGCACGGAGCGAGAAATAATCAGAGACATTGAGGAAACGTTCAAAACCCTCAGAGAGATAAACATGAAGTTAAATCCTAAAAAATGCACCTTTTGGGTGAGAGAGGGCACGTTTCTAGGATATAAAGTGAATGTTGACGGATTAAAGGTATGTCCAGATAAGGTAGAAACTGTCCTTAGTTTTCTATCTCCAAAGTGTTTGAAGGACGTGCAACGACTAAATGAGAAGCTAGCAAGCTTAAGTAGATTCCTATATAAGTCAGCAGAAAAATCATTGCCATTCTTCAAATTTCTAAAGAGATGCACAAAGAAAAGTGACTTCCAATGGACTGCGGAGGCAGAAACAACATTCGAACAAATGAAAAAATTAATAGCAGAATTACCCATGCTAACCGCACCAAAAGAAAAAGAGGAACTAATCATCTATCTGGCGGCAGCAAAGGAAGCCATCAGTGCAGTCCTAATGACAGAAAGGGATGGGAAACAAGTACCCATCTACTTCTTCAGCCGTGCATTACAAGGTTCAGAAATAAATACACACTAATGGAAAAGCTGATACTAGCTCTGGTAAGTGCTTACAAGCGACTAAAAAGATATTTCCAGGCACACACAATCATTGTAATCACGGACCAACCAATAAAACAGATACTGTCAAATCCAGAGGTCACAGGAAGACTGCTTAAATGGAGCTTTGAGCTAGAAGAATATGACATCCATTACAGACCAAGGACATCAGTCAAGGAACAAATTCTAGCGGATTTCATTGTGGAGCGTCCGGAAGATGACCCCCCGGATACACCCATGGAGGATAAAGAAGAACTTCTAAATCCATGGGTATTGTTCACAGACGGATCATCATGCATAGATGATTCTGGAGCCGAGCTAATACTTACGAATCCGGAAGGAGCAGAATTCACATATACTCTAAGGTTCAGGTTCGACGCTACCAACAATGAAGCTAAAATATGAAGCATTGATAGCCGGTCTCCGAATAGCGGAGAAAATGGGTGTAAAAAAATCTTCAAGTAAATGTAGATTTATGGCTTGTGGCTAATCAAGTCAACAGATCTTACATAGCAAAAGAACCAGGAATGATCAAATACTTAGAGAAGGTCAAAGCCCTTACCAACACTTTCAAGGAATTCTCTATCAAACAAGTACCTAGAGGAGAGAACAAAAAAGCAGACGCACTAAGCAAGATGACATCCACTAGTTTTGTCCACCCAAGCAAACAAGTACTTGTAGAACAACTCAAAGAAAAATCAATAGATGAAAAGGAAGTGCTAGCAGTAGTAGAGAAGAAGGATGCACATGGATGACTCCAATCCATGAGTACCTCACGGAAGAAATTCTTCCAGAAGAAAAGAGGAAGGCAAGAGCCATACGCTGCAAGGCAGGTAGATATGCCATGACAAACGGAATCTTGTACAAGAAGTCTTTCCTTGGACCATGGCTACGTTGTGTTAGGCCGCTACAAGAAAATTATGTTTTGAGAGAAATCTATGAGGGGTCATGCAACATGCACGCCGGTCCAAGATCCGTGGTGGCGAAAGCTCTAAGATTAGGTTATTACTGGCCAACTATGCACGCAGACGCCAGGAAATTGATAAGGGAATGCAATAGCTACTAGGTTTACCGCCCTGTGCCAAGGAACCCGCAGCAGAACTTGACCCCCATCACATCTCCATGACCATTTTACAAATGGGGGATTGACATAGCTGGACCTTTCCCCGAAGTCCCTGGCAAAGTCAAGTTCCTAATAGTAGCAATTGATTACTTCACCAAGTGGATAGAAGCAAAACATGTAGCAACCATAACAGGGGCTAAAGTGTTTGTAAAAATTTAGATTTGACTTTTTATGAATTCAATGCTTGCACAATATGAACAATATTACATATCTAAACAATTAATTGGATGTATGAGAAAATAATGAGACAAAGAGATAAGGTAAGAGCAATAAAACAACAACGCCGAGGATTTATAGTGGTTCAGCAACGAGTGCACCTCTTCGCCCCTACTCACTCCTCGAGCAACCTAAACTCGAGAGTTTTTCTTCCTATGTCAAACAATCTCCCTTATGGCAGAGAGAAAACCTTACAAAACTTTCGCTTATCTTGATTTTTGGAAACTAAGCTTGATGTCGGAGTCTAATTTGCTAGAACCAATCTACACAGCTTTTCATAACTCTCATACACAACTTTGCTTCACGACTTGATTCACGACTACACAACTTCTTACACCTTAGTTTTCTTCCAACACTACTTAACCAAGCACTACTTATAATCACACTAACTAAACACTACTAGGAAAGTTATCACCAAGATCCAACTAACTTACAACATCACCAAGATCTAATAACTACACAAACTTTACAAGATTTACAAGTTATGATATGGGATGCAATTATGATTGTAACATAACTCACAATAGGTGTAATACTTCTTCATTGTGGTAGGGAAGTTTCTTCTTTTGCACTTGAGGATTTGAGCTTAGATCACTTAGAAACAAAACTTTATGATTAAATGATCAAAGGATTTTAATGAGATGTGTGGGTTGTTTTTTATCAAAAAAATTAAGTGCAAAAGGTGAGAAAATAGTGGGGAATAGTCCATTATTTATAGGACTTTCTGGAGGAGCGTCTACCTATGGGCAGTCCCCTTAAATAGGTGGGCGGTCCCCTTAAAGATAAGGGGCCGCCCGTGACTGGGTGCTCCCCAGTTTGTCCTTTTGTGTAGGGGGGATTTTCTAGAACTTTCTAGCCGTTTTAGGTTCGAAAATTTGAATTCAAAATGTTTATTTTAAATAAAACATTTTTTTAATTGTAGAAAATATTTTGTAATATTTATAAAAATGTTTACAACATTTTATAAAATTGTAAGGTTGAATAAAAGTTTTCTTTGATCATAAAATGCATTAAACATTTATTTATTCATACCTTTAAGTGATATAATTTTCGAAATGAAAATTTACTACTAATTACTTGTTTACGTTTAATTTTACATTGAACGTTTTTATATTTTAGGATTTTCAAAACGTAAAGATGTGAAAAATATTAATAATGTTTTTAGGCATTATTTCTATCAACAATCTCCCCCTTTTTGATGATTACAGAATATAAACTCATTAAATGTAAAATTATTTTTAAACAAGTATTTAGTGAGTTTTATGTCATTTCTCCCCCTTTTTGTAGAATCAAAAAGGCATCATCGAGAATTGCTAGTAAAATCGATGGAATAAATGCTCCCCCTTGATGTGTGCTCCCCCTCGTTCGAGGGCACCAAGGAATCGAGCTATGGTTCTTGGCTACAAAAACGAGTTAGAACAATACAAATATTTCTAACATGTAGCAAGAAGGAAGGAAAAATATGACAAGTGCAAGCAATCATCAAAGCAAAAGATACTTCATTCATTTAGGACAATGTGTGTGAACTACACACAAGCATACATAAAGAAAAACAAATATGCTTTAGAAGCATATTAATACATATAAAAAAAATCCTAAATAGCCATAGAAGGATTTTTGACTTGCTTGCGACACAAAAGGGTTTGACGATTATTTGTAGGCATATTACGAGATTAGTTGGTTGTTGATGGAGTGTTTGGAGCGGAGGCGGTTGTGGAAGGGTAATCTCTTTGAACTCTAGGTGGTGGATGTGGTCGAGTGAGGAGGAATTCAATCCAATTGATATCCTCACTTAAAGCAAGGAATTGTTTTTGGGTGAAGATGCAACAAGGGCAATACCCAACATGGGTTTCAACTTGGTTAATGTTGAGGGTGTGTGGTAGGTTTGGAGAGTAAGGTGATGAGGGAATGTTGTTTTGTTGTTGAGAGAGATGCATGGCTAAGAGGTTTGATAGGTCTTGTAGTTGATTAATGTCATCAACTAGGCTTTCTCTACTTGGAGATAGAGGTGGTGTGTGTTGAGTTTGGTTGTCACTTTGAGCCAGAGCTTGAGTGTGGGTAACATGTGAATTGATGGGTGAGATGGGAAATTAGGGATATGAGATAACTTGTTGTGATGTGGGAGTGTCCTTAATGTAAGGATTTGGTAATGCTTGATTGGGGTGATTGTTTTCTTGAGATGGTTCATGATGAGGAGTGAGTGGTTTTGGCATTGGTGTAGGTGAATTTACATTGAGCTCATTGGATGTGTTACAAGGGTTTAGTTTCTTCCTCCAAATGGGTTTCACACTCATTTTGGCTACCCTTGATGGTTTGGATGTGGGTTTGTTAGGAGATGTCATTGGTGAGGATGATTGTGATGATGATGGTTGAGGATGTATTTATAGTGGAGGAAAGGTTTAAATTAGGAAGAATGAACATTTAAAGGATCAAATCCAAGAAATGTTTGTGAATTTAAGGAAACAATAGCTAAGTCTAGATGGTATTTGGTCAAAAAGGGATGAAAATTATGTTTTACCTGTGATCTGCTAGGCCAGTCCCCTTAATTAGGGTTCGGTCCCCTTAAAGATAAGGGGACCACCCTTTATGAATTAAAGGGGCCGCCTGCTGCTATTTCCCAGATTTTCTAAAAATTGATATTTCTCAAAATTTTGTGTGAGAGTTTCTGTTTTGATGGTTAATTTGCAGCAAGTTAATTTTAAGATTTTTAGCACACAGGAATTAAGCATTCAACATTCTACATATATATGACAAGATGTAGGATAAAACTATTTCACATAATTTTGGCATATAATCATATATGAATTGAAGACCAAAAGAGTGAAGAGCATATAAGATAGTAACTAGATATACTGCACATAGAATTTTTCTTGACAAGAGGGTTAAGTTAAAAATGAACCAAACTTTTGTGCAGATACTAGTGTGTGCCTAAGTGCGACAAATGTGGAGTAGCAATTATTTCGACACTAAGACATGTAAAACCTAAAAAATAATCCAAATGCTCATTGATTTAATATTGCTCAACCAAGATTGTCGAAAATATATATTAGATTATATACTTTTGACAACAAGTAAGAGAACATTATACATATGTGAAAAATATTTTTAGCATATCTCAACAATATATGAAAATTGATTTTCATGTGCTCCTAGCTGTGAGAAAGACTTTTAGAAAATAATAGATTGGGACTATTGTATATATGTATAATGAGATATGCATTTAGATAGAAGAATTTGTAAAAGTTTGCTTATAGACTTTTCCCAATCTTGTATTTTTGTGTAAATTAGAAACCTAGACACAAAGAGAGAATTTTTTTTTTAGTTAGTCAGGTGGGTGGTCCCCTTAAAGTCTGGCCGGTCCCCTTAAAATTAAGGGGGCCGCCCTTTATGAATTAAGGGGGCCGCCACCTGTTTGAGAAAAATTTTCTCCGATTTTTGACAAATAGTTCTTTGTTGATTATCATTTCAATATTATGCCGAAAACTTAATCAATTTGTTCCATCATTCCTAGACCCAGACGTAAGTAGTTAAATGGCTCACGTTTAAGTGGTTTAGTTAGAATATCGGCTATGTTGTCTTCCGATGAGACCTTTTCTATAGAGATATTCCTTTTTTGAATATTATCACGAAGAAAGTGATGGCAAATCTCAATGTGTTTTGTTCGTGAGTGTTGAATGGGATTCTTACTTAAGTCTATAGCCCCTTAGTTATCACACATTATTGGAATGTCGTCTAACCTAACACCATAGTATACGAGAGCTTGTTTCATCCATAGGGCTTGTTGACATGCCTTTCTGGCGCTTACATATTCCGCTTCGGTTATGTAGATAGCAAGAGCGGTTTGCTTCTTCGAAAACCAAGATGTTAGGAAACATCCCATAAACGTATAAACACCACTAGTGCTCTTGCGATCTACGTAATCTCCCGCATGATCCGAATCCGCATACACTATTGTTTCTATGTCAGATCCCTTAGGATACCATAATCCTAAATGCGTAGTGCCTTTAATGTATCGGAAGATACGTTTAACCGCTTCTAGGTAAGAGGTTTTGGGATCCTCTTGAAAGCGTGCACAAAGGCAAACACTAAACATGATATCGGGTCTACTTACTGTTAAGTATAATAAAATACCTATCATGCCTCTATATTTGGTATTATCTACGGACTTACCTTCTTCATCTCTTATGAGTTTGGTTTCCGTAGACATATGGGTTTTCATTGGCTTAGAGTCTTTTAGTCTAAATTTCTTAAGCATTTCCTTAATATATTTTGATTGATTAAAAAATATTCCATCATCTAATTGTTTTATATTTGTAATCGTAAGAAAGAAATTTAGTTCCCCCATCATACTTCATCAAACGCAATCATGCATGATCTTGGCAAAGTCATCACACAATTCTTGACAAGTTGATCCGAATATAATGTCATCAACATATATTTGGACAATAATGAGGTTGGAGTCTTTCTTTTTAGTGAAAAGTGTGTTATCTACCATCCCATAGAGAAATCCATGTTTAATAAGAAAGAGCTTTTAATCGATCTGTACCAAGATTTGGGGCTTGTTTTATACCAGAAAGAGCTTTCTTAAGTCTATAGACATAATTAGGTTTTTGCGAAAGGTCAATGAATCCCGGAGGTGTGCCACGTACACCTCATTGAAAACACCGTTAAGGAATGACCTCTCACATCCATTGGAATAACTTAGAAGTCTAGTGCGCAATGCATAAGCTAAATAAGTTAAAAAAAAAATTTTCTTATGGACTCTAGTCTAGCTACGGGTGCATATGTTTCGTCATAATCAATTCCTTCTTGTTGATTATAACCTTGGGCGACTAACCTAGCTTTGTTTCTAGTTACGACGCCATTTTCATCGAGTTTATTTCTATATATCCATTTTGTTCCTATAATGGTCATATCCATGGGATTTGGGACTAGTTACCAAACATCATTTGTTTTAAATTGGTTTAGTTCCTCTTGCATGGCCATTACCTAATTTTTATCTTTTAATGCCTCATTTATATTTTAGTATCTAATTGTTGAAATAAAGCAAAAGAAATTGCTTTTGTCTTGAGCTTGCGACCTAAGAGTTCTTTGATTTAGATTACCAATAACGTTTTCTAGGGGATGAGTTTTAGATTCTTTAATATTTACAATTTGATTATTTTCTAATGAAATGTCTTCAAGATCATTGCCTATGGGTTTTGTTTTACTAACCTCAATAGCTTCTTCTTCGACTAACTCATCATCTTCCAATGGTGATGTTTTAGGCGGGGGAGGAGTTTCATCGAAAGTTACATTCAACGACTCTTCAACTTTCATTGTTTATTTGTTAAGTATTGTGTAAGCTTTACTATTTTGGGAATATCCTAGGAAAACACCTCGTCCACTTTAGTTCCAAAATTGTGAGTAGTCTTTTGAATTAAAGAATAAAGCATTTACTTCTGAATACTCTAAAATAGTTAAGGTTTGGTTTCCTACCTCTTAACAACTCATATGGAGTTTTTCCTAAAATACGTCTAATGGAAACTCAATTAATTATAATAGGTTGACGTATTGGACCGCATTAATACCAAAATTTTTGAGGAAGATTGTTCACTTAACATGGTTCTACTCATTTCTTATAGAGTGCGATTTTTTCTTTCTACTACCCCATTAGATTGTGGAGTACGAGGAGCGGAAAAATTGTGAGATATCCCATTTAAATCACAATAGTTTTCCATCCGAGAATTGTACTTCATGATCCAATTCCCACCATAACCCGTTCTAATTTGATACAAATGGAACATCACTAATTTGTTTTGGATCATTTTGCCTAATATTTCACAATTTTTTTTGAAGGCTTCGGTTTTATTTGCTAAAAATCTCACTCCATGTGATCGAGAATAAGTCATCAACGAATACTAAGGTATAACGATTCCCTCCATAGCTTCGTATGGTGAAAGGGCCAAACAAATCCATGTGAAGTAGTTCTAAGCATCTAATTTTGCAAGCATCACAAAAATGTCAGTCGTATTTAATTTTAGGTAGATTTCTAACTAGTTCTTTAGATGTTAATGATTGAATTAGTTGCATATTAGTGTGACCTAATCTCCTAGCCAATATGTAAGTTTTCGTCTATGTTGCAAGGCATATTTTGTCTTCTCCGGTTTATTTCTTAAGTTTCATTACAAATATACCTCCTTTCCTAATTCCTTTAACCAAAAACTTTTCGTCTTGATTAATTGCTATCATGTTTCGATAAATTACTTTGCATTTATTATATATATCTTCTAGTGTCCTACACTGAAGCAAGTTTTATGTAAGTTATCTACGTGAGCTCAACATTTTCAATTATTAGGAGTCCTTGAGAAATCGTAAAACCTTTGCCCTTGATTTTACCAACGCACGTTGCTCCAAATTACGTTCCTCCGTTGTACACTTTGTATAAGAAAACAATTTTCGTTTACCAGTCCATGTGTTTTTTGAGCATCCACTATCTTTTTAATACACTCATCGAGTTCTAAGTTTATTCCTAAGCATATTTTATCGGGCGCTTGAGCTACAAGACAAGTTTCATCTTTAGTCTTTTCCGCTTCATCTTCTTCATTGTCGCTCCATGCTCCTCCAATAAATGCTCTTTGATTGTTGTTCTTTGGCGGCTTTGAACATTCTCCAATCAGGTGATTTGGATCACCACATCTAAAACATTTTCTTTCACTTTTATCCATAACCATCATTTCTACTTCTTTGGAATGTTTTTCTATCGCCTCGTGGCTGTCTTACAAATCTTCCCCATCTCTTGAAGAATTTCTTTAATTCCTTTACGGCCATAACATACTCTTCGTCTTCACTATCGGAGCTTCAGCTATCTTCATCACTTACTTCCTTTTTTACCTTTATGCAAGAATCTAGCTTTTTTGTTCTTTCTTGCCTTTTTTGACCGTTTTCGAAAGAAATCTTTCTTTTATAACTTCTTCATAAACTCAAGTTTCCAATTATTCGGTCAAGAGGTAAGGTTGTTAGATTCTTTGATTCTTCAATCGCCGTGACTTTTGCGCGCCATTTTGGATGTAATGCCCTAAGAAATTTCCTAACACAATTCTTGCTAGAAAAACCTTCATCAAGTGCTTTTAGACTAGTAATAATAGTGTTAAATTTAGCAAATGCATTATCTATTACTCCTCTTACCCGAATCATAAATTGTCATATTGTTGAAACAAGAAGATCTATTTTGGTTAGCTTTACCTTGAGGAATTACCTTGATGAAGTGATTAATAAAGTATCCAAAATTCTTTGTCGTTTACACATATACATCCTTTCGTATATCTTTATGTGGCAAAACATTATATATTACCATTTAGGTCATTATTTTTTTGCAAGTTTCTGTTTTAAATAATCATTTTCTGTTTATGAAAAGGTACAACTTTATCCTTTTTAGTTTCGGATTATTTTTAAATAGGAGGAAAAACACCATCGGTATTAACAATGCCAAAGATCTAGATCTTTTGCCTTCACAATAAGTTTCGAATCATATTTTTCAATAAATAAATCCATCACTTTCAAATAGTGGTGGTCTTTGCATAGATTGCCCTTCTAAATATTTTTCTGATTCCATACATTGATTCAAGTTTTAAATACAATTTATTTTATAAATCTTGTTTGATGTGGCTCTTGATACCAATGTGGAAAACTAGAAGGGGGGGTTGAATAGTTTACCGCTTTTTAATTTAAGGTTTTAAAGTGTTTATAAAAATTCTAGATTCGACTTTATGTGAATTCAACACTTGCACAATAAGCACCCCAAAAATATAAACACCCCTTATCTAAACAATTAATAGGATAGTATGAGAAGATAATGTAAGACAAGAATAAGAGTAGAACAATCAACCACAACGCGAGTTGCGAGGGATTTATAGTGGTTCGGCAACGAAGCACCTCTTCGCCCTACTCCACTCCTCGAGCACCTAACTCGAGAGTTTTCTTCACTATGTCAACAAGCTCCCTTATGGCGGAGAAAACCTTACACAAACTTTCCGCATTATCCTTGATTTCCGACACAACTAAGATGTCGAGTTCTAATCTTAAAGCTAAAACCAAACTACCACACCTTCACAACTCACTACACAACTTTCTTCAAACGACTTGATCACTACTACACAAACTCCTTCAACACCTTAATTTTCTTCACACCACTACTTCACCAAGCCACTACTATAATCACACCTAACTAACACTACTAGGAAAGATCACCAAGATCTAACAACTACACAACTTTACAAGATTTACAAATGATTTACAAGTTATGATATGGATGAAATAAATTGCAACAACGACACAAAGGTGCAATACTTCTTCCTTGATGGTAGGAAGTATTCTTCTCTTGCACTTGAGATTTAAGCTTGAATCACTCGAAAACAAGCTTTAAACTAAATTGATCAAAAGGATTTAATGAGATGTGTGGTCATTTTTGATTAGAGCAGAAAGAGTGCAAAAAGTTGAGAAAATAGGAGGATAGTCCCAATATTTAAAGGACTTTCTAGAGGAGCATCTACCTGTCCCCCTAAATAGGTTGGCGGATCTCCTTAAAATAAAGGTGCCTGCTCGTATATTAAGGGGCCCGCCCTAGACTGGGCGCTACCCCCAGTTTGTCCTTTATGTAAGGGGAATTTTTATGAAACTTTCTAGCTGTTTTTAGGTCCGAAATTTGAAATATCAAAATATTTATTTGGAAAAAACATTTATTTTAAATGTAGAAAAATTGTTTTGTAATGTTTATAAAATGTTTAGAACATTTTAGAAAAGTGTGAGGTGAATAAAAATTCCTTTTGTATCAAAAAAATGCATTAAGCATATTTTTTTATTCATACCTTTAAGTGATATAATTATCGAAATGAAAATTTACTACTAATTACTTGTTTACGTTTAATTTTACATTGAACGTTTTTATATTTTGTGATTATCAAAACGTAAAGATGTGAAAAATATTAATAATGTTTTTACGCATTATTTCTATCAACACAATTGATTACTTCACAAAGTGGATAGAAGCAAAACATGTGGCGACTATAACAGGGGCCCAGATTAAGAAGTTTGTGTGGGACAACATAGTTTGCAGGTTCGGTTTGCCAGGTGAAATAATATTTGATAACGAAAATCATTTCAAAGACAACTCATTCAAGGATTGGTGCGAAAAGTTGTGTATCCGCCAATGCTTTGCTTCTGTTAAACATCCGCAAGCCAACGGCTTAGTGGAGAGGGCAAACAGAAGCTTAGGTGAAGGAATCAAGGCATGGTTGGATGAAAGAAGCAAAAATTAGATGGAAGAGATTTCACATGTCTTATGGGCACATCGTACTATGATCAACTCAAGCAACGGAGAAACACCATTCTCACTTACGTATGGAACAGAAGCGGTGATCCCAGTAGACATTGGCATGCCAACCTTGAGAACTACAGAAGTTGACATGATAAAAAATGATGAGGCTTTGGAAATCAACTTAGACCTTTTGGAAGAGAGAAGAGAGCAGGCAACAATCCAGAAAGCAAAAATCAAAGCTAAGATGGAAAAATACTATAATGCCAGGGTTCGTAACACAAGTTTCAAGCCAAGAGACCTCGTCTACCAGAACAATGAAGCAAGCCATGCAGAAGAGGGAGGCAAGCTCAGACCTAAGTGGGAAGGACCATATGAGGTCACGGAAGCATTAGACAAAGGAGCGTACAAGCTTAGAGACCGCAACGGAAACATCCTGCCACGAACATGGAACGTCTGCAACCTTAAGAAATGCTATGTGTATGAAATTTAAGCACCTCTCCTACACAAGATAAGCAGCGGAGGGGGCACTGCCTGAACTTATTTTCTTATTGTAATGTCTTTAAGTTTTAATGAATGAAATAGTGAAGCCTAGCTACTTTCACAAGTTTTACTTTAAATTTTTATTTACTTTTTACTTTACAAAGTTATTTGAATGTTACATGAATTGGTAAGACGCGCACGCAAAGGGACATGATCCCGTGCAAACATTATTTCGTATAATAAAAGGATGAGTAACCTAACAATCAACTCAAGTACGTAAGAGGTATTGCAAGCCCGATACTAGGAAAATGACCCGCAAACATTTTACTAAGACTATCATCACAAACGTACAATAGTGATATTAAAAGATAACAATCAAAACATATTAGCAACATATAAAATTGTTAAGTGTTACATCGCCGACATCATTGTCTAACTAGCGGTCACGAACATGACCAAACATACAAATTGTTTAAGTACAAATACCGCCACAAAAAGGCAACACATGGCCGTGGCAAGAACGGTAAAACACAAAAGCAAGCTCAACTCACCACAGCTTACTCCGGAGTCGTATCTAGCTCTTCTTCCTCAAATGTTACGGCAGGAGGGTCTTCATCATGTTGTTCCGCATTCGAGACTTGATAATCGGATACAGAAAGAGGAGGAACAACACCGAAGGACGCAAAGGTTGTAGAAAGAGTGTTAATGGGTTCAGCAGTAGCAGGAATAGCAGAAGTACTAGCTTCGCCTATTAAACTCTTTAAAGATAAAGGCTCAACAAGAGGAATCATAGCCTCTGTGAGCGATAAACATTTCTCCGTAATCTCCCCCAACCCTTTGAACGCACGAATGAACGACTTGAAGGGAGAAGGATAAGGAAGTCTCCCCAAGGACTACGTCTTCTTCCGCCTTATGGATAGGGAGAATGAGCTGTTCCAAGGATGGTTGCAGTTCTTCCGCTCCGGGAATCTCAGCTAAAGGCCCCTCCAAATGGAGGGAATCCATAAGAGCAGCCATGCATGCATCTTTTTTGGACTTCAACACGGAAAGCAAAGAGAAATCCATAGTGCGGAGAGCATTCACGGCATCAACATACTTAGCTTTTGCAGAAGGATCATGGGCTTTGATTACGGATAGATCTCTTCTAGCTTTCCCATGATCAATCCATGCTTTTAGACCATCCTGCATACCTGTATTTATCATAGAACTGATGGCCTCCCCTAAAGCGTAAAGATACTCAGAAGACTGTAAACACTTAACAAGGACAAGCTTAAGCCCATAAGTCAGGATCCACCACCGTCCAGATATGGTGGTCAAGAAACAAGTGTAAAATTCTTCCTCGAGATGAGCAGCCATCTCTAAAAGCTAAGAAACTAACTCCGCAACCTGATTACCCAGAGCCTTTTCTTGCTCATCTTGCATTGCTTCCATTCGTCCCTTAAAGAGCTCGAATGCAGACTCCAATGAAGATCTCTGCGGAAAGTAAACAAAAAAAAAGAGAAAAAAGTATTAGTCATGAAAATAGAACCAAAGTATGATTGAAGATAAAAAGACTATCCCTCTCGGATTCTAAGGAAGCCACCTTAGAACCTAATTCGTCACGCAACACTTGAAAGCCGGACAAGTCGGAGGTAAGTTTGGCAACTTGAGCAGAAAGGGACGCCAACTCAGTTTCTTTCGCAGCAATCACGGACTCAAGAGTCGTGACCTTCTCAGACAAAACATTTTTCTCCTCCTCAAGTGCCAAGTTTTTCTCTTTCAATCCCTTTAACTCACTGCCCTTAGCGGCATCTACAGCTTCCACAACAGATAATTAACCACGAAGAAGGATAGCCTTTGCGGGTTTAGTTTCTTTCAGAGATAATAAAGATTTTAGATCGGCAATCTCAGCGTCTTTCTCTGATAGAAGGGCGGCTTATCCAGAACACTTGTCTTCAAGCTTATCTTTCTGTTTCAAAGTATGTTCCGCTCGCATCCTTACTTCCGCCCCAAGACACATTTGCCGTGCTGCCCCAAGTCCATGGCACGCAGTTGTGAGAAAAGAGTAGGCGGGGCAAGGCAGTCCGTCAAGTCACGACAAACATACGGATCGTCAAGAACAAAATCATTTGTCACCTTCCATTTAGGAACATATATGCGGTGCAGAGTCTCAGAATCAAGATCTTGTGAAGCATAGAAAGAATCCGATAAAGTTGCGTGCTCATTCAACTTTGAGGAACTGGCGACATTCGCATTAGCCTTACCAGCAAACACATAATCCCCAAAATTTTCAAGATTTCTGGACTTAACCCTACCCTTGGAAACCAAAACAACAGAAACATCAGTAGCAATGGTAGTGGTAATGGCAACAGTCATTATAGGGACATCCGCAATAGGGGATCTGGCAAAAGAATTAACTTCAGAACATGAACTTGAATGATGAGAATCATCTGAGGATACAACATACCTCACATTAGGAGGACAAGTTCGCAAATTGAGCCCAAACACGAAATATGTGGGCCCATCATTCCTGCAATCTGGCATAGGCGTCAAGGAAGCAACAACAAAAGGTTCCGTAACCCCACTCGGAATACTAGAACCCTCTGGAATCAAGCCGCGGATGGCAGCAAGAGACTTCCTTTCGATACTGGGAGTCGCGGTACGGTAATCTTCCCTCAGTTTCTTGGGAGGAAGAGCAAAACCACTAGCATCCCCCACCGCTTTCCTCTTCCGTTTAAACTTCTTGGTTTTTTCAACAACAACCTCCGAAGCATCCTTGGCGATAGTCTCTGTCGGAGCATCATCATCCCTTTTGGCAAAGTGCTCCTGCCCAACATCATCCCCTTCATCAAACATATTATCAATGCTATCATTGCTAACCCCTGAGGCAGTAGAAGCTAGAGGAACCAGCGGATCAACGTGACCTTCAGTCAACGTTAATAGCTTGACCTCCCCCGCCACAACTTATCTCTCCCCTACTCTTACCTTGGTGGGGTCGTAGTGGCGGATAAACAAAAACAAATCCATCTCTGCAGCATAGTAAAAGAAAATGATCAGGTATAATCGCAACACAATAAGATCTGGAATATAAAGCAAAGTATACCCACCCTTATTGCCATCCCAAAACGTCAGAATGCAGTTCTCATCCAACTTATAATAACGGCTTATGCCAACCCAACATAAGAAGGGTTTTAGAAATTTCCGAAATGGGGCTGTATGGGTTCGCAAGAAGTCACACACTTGTGTGTGATATTGAGAAGGCTTGGGAGGGGGGGGGGTCTTTACTTAAGATTTTGATTTTGTTTAACAGCATGGAAAGAGGGAAGGCCGTGGAGTCAAACCAGAAAAAATGGTCGTTCCAATTCTTTACGGAATCCAATGGTTTGCTATAGCAAATAGGAGCTGCGTCGGAACGTTTGCTAAACGACATCCACCCTTTATTTTGGGAAATGGTATAGAACATACGAAAGCAATTGACAGAAGGTTAAAAGCTGTAGACGCGACACAAGATCTCAAAATGAGAAACTTTAGCCGCCCCGAACATAGACAGTTGAGAAAGATGAATGCGAAAATGGTCAAGAACATCTACAAAGAACTAAGACAAAGGAATCCGATAGTTGGCAAAATCAAAAACCGAGTATACACACCAATCTTGCCATCCAGACTTTGTAAAATATTTTGGTTCGAACCAGGTAATGTGGGATAAACACAAGCAGGTATATGGTACTTAACACATAGTGCATCTAACGCCTTTTAAGTTAATTTGGGTTTGATATCATAAATGGAACTCATCGTGATGTATAAGCAAAGGGGGAAGACCTAACCTGGTAGCCTAAAAAGATCGGGAAGTTGCAAAAAAGCTTGGAAAACGGTTGAAAAGCTCAAAAAACTATAACAATGGCAAAAATGAAGATAAGTCAGAAATGGAAACAGTGAAAAAGGAAAAGGGGTATTTATACCCTTGGCGTATTTAATACAAGAAACATCCAGATAACGACACGTGCAACCCACTAAAGCAATCAACGGCTGGGAAAGGAACGCGATGACAGCTGGATAACTATCAAATCACTCAGGAAAACGAAAGGTCGGGGTAAGTATACGTCACCCAAACCCTACCAACCAGTCAAAGGAAAGTCGCAGAGAAGCAAGACGGTCACGGAAGACAAAAGGACGTGGCAATAAAGAACCTAAGTCTAGTAACGACCACCGCACACAGAACATAGTCCGCAGGCAATGACATACGAGACTGGAGGGACTTGATGACGTATAATAGGCATACCAGGCCTCTGGGCCTGGGCCGCCTTATCACAACAGGCTCTGGGCCCAACCAAACAAATAAGCGAACCAAAAACTAAGCCCAATACCATACTGGCTACGTCCCGGATGTAATAAGACGGACGCGGACTGGTTGCAAGCCGCTTTCGCAAACCACCTACAGAAGGTAATCCGTGGACGCGATAAGTAGCGGAACCTTGCTCGACAAGGGTCCTACTCCGGCCACTAACGAAATAGGTGAAATCTAGGAAAACCTAGTATTTCACTCACCTATAAAAGGAACCATCTGACACATCAAATGGTATGATTTTTTCACTCTTCTCAATACACACACATACTTCTGACATGACTTCTTACTCTTACGTCAGAGTCTAATCCTGAGGTCCGTCCCCACGGTAAGGCTAACGGTTTACTCTCATTTATGTAGAAGATCATCTTCTTCACTTGCTCTAGTACAATACCCAGCCCGAAGAAGACTTGGTGGTCAAGCCCAGTAAGCGTCCTTCACACAACTCATATCCCGTCACACATTTTGTACTAACAATGTAAAAGAGGAACTTTCAATCATGCATAACAAATGCTCCATAATAATCATAGAAAAAAAGATTGAATACTAAGCTATATACTTTAATACAATATTCATGCCATGGTTTTGTTGTACTTTACAAAAGAGTATTTAACAATGTATCTTGTAATAATAAGTGATAAATAATAAAATATACATTGTTGATGCTTTATAATCAGTGTATCTATTTTACATTTTTACTTCTAGAAAGAAATTCTTATCCGTGTTATGAAATTATGTGTGAAGTAGACTAATTATACATGTGTATCACCCTTTCGTGATTTGTATGATTGTATCGTTCCAATTTTATCAAAGTACATATGTAAATTAGATTATAGATGTGCAATAGCAGTAAAGGCTAATTAAAGAGTTTTCGGCCGGCTTCTCTTTCTAATTCCCCTTTTTATGTTGGATTTCACATACATAACAGGCATACGTACTTGCGAACTTAAACATAAATTTTAGTGATTATTATGGTATATAAGAGAATGATTCCGTCTATATAATAAGTATATATGTTCGTTTATATTATGTTAGGTTTACGAAAAAGACTCGGTCACCCCGTGTATTGTCTAGAATAGCATAGCTCGTAGTTTAATCGTTACCGTATGACATATGGCGTTGGGCCGGGTCTTTACCCACATGTTAGCCCACTCCATAGCCCACTTAGGGCACATAAACTCTTGTATTTAAACCCCCTCTCAACCATTAAGAGGGGTTGGTTGTTCATTTTATCATAAACATTCACTAGGTGTTTCTCTCACTAGAAACTCTCCATTTTCTCTCTCTAGATAATTCGGCCAACCCAATCATCTATGCTTGTGTTATGATATCTAATATACTACAATTTGTATCAGAGCCCATGTGATGATTAGATAGATTGTGTTTGTGTTTTCTTGGTTAGTTCAGATCAAAAGTTTAGTTTTTGAAGGTTTATGGTCTTTTTCTTGGCACCCTTTGATTTTCACGTTTGTGGTGTTAAAGTTAGTGTTTTTAATGTTGTAATAGCCTTCTAGGATCAAGTTGTGCAAAAGAAACCAAGTAAAAACGTTTAAAAGGGTGATTTTAGGTATTTTTAGGTGAAAAAGTTCATATTTTTCTTGACTGCGTTTTGTCTCACTGGCGATTTCTTAGTTGCGTTTTGTCTTTGCGTTTTGTCAGAGAATAGTACACTGCGGTTTGTCTTCTAGTGTAGTACAACAGTTGCGTTTTGTCAGTTGCGTTTTGTGTATTGCGTTTTGGTTAACACTGCAGGTTGCGTTTTGTGTATTGCGTTTTGTCTCAAGTTGAAGACCCTCATTGCGTTTTGACTAAGAGAAACTCTGCCCAATTATAACCTTGATTGCGTTTTGTCTCAAGGGTTGATTGCGTTTTGCCTAAGACATTTCACTGCGTTTTGTCTCCTACTCACTGCGTTTTGTACCCTGCGTTTTGTCCCAAGTTGAAGACCATTATTGCGTTTTGGTGGAAAGAATTTCTGGCAAAATTTTTTCTTCATTGCGTTTTGTCTAAGACTCTTGACTGCGTTTTGTCTAGGACACATCACTGCGTTTTGTCTAAGATTTCCTGACGGAGACTTGTGTAATACATTTCGTAGACTTAATTAAACCAAACCAAATCACAAACAAACAACATATCACCTAATCTAACAATCATACACCACTTTTCACATACAATCACTAATCATTGTACCGATCCAAAATCTATCATAATACAATCAATCAAACAATCATGTCCAGTAACTCAGATGATATTCAAGCGGCCGGTTCCGATACCCGCCCTCCTATGCTCGATAGGACTGATTATGAGATTCATAATGAAGTACAACAGGCAAATGTTATTGACTCAACTAGTGTCGATGTGGGTAACAGTAATGTTATTCCATATGAACAATATTTGTCGGTCGATAATATTTCTATTGTACCAAGTTGTGCATCTTCCGCTCTAAATGATGTATGTGTGTCGTCTGATAATTATGCTTTCGTTCCTCATGACCCAATAGCCACTGAACTTAAGATCTACAAGGAACAAGTTGCTATTTATGAGCAACGTGCTAAGTTTGAATTGACTGAACGTGAACAACGAATGGATGATCAAATGCGTATGCTTATTCAAAATTGTAATAAAACGGAAGAAAATCTTAAAAAGGAACTTCATTCTGTCAAGTTGCAACTTAATTCAACTATGGAAAACAACAAGATATTTAAAGAAACTGTAACGACTTTGAAACATGAGTTTAAACAGAAAGAGTCCAAATTCCTGACTGATTTTTCCAATCTGAAACACCTTAACGATAAACTTGAGAATAAGCTTCACTCACAAGATCAATCTATTCAAACTGTCCATATGATGTTAAATCCTGCTCAGGTCTATGACCAAATAACTAAAACTGCGCTAGGTGCCCAGAACCCTTTTCACCTCAGATAGGCCAAAAAGGCCCAACCGGCACTGTATGATGGTGAAGAACTTCTTAAGACTCATCATGTGCCGGTAAATATTCCATCGTCTGAGGAAGAACTAGAGTTAGCAGAGACTACGAGAAATAAACTGCATGCGAAAATGAATGACTCTGCCTGTGTGGAAAAGAGGGTTAACATTACACCCCCTAATTACTCAAAAGAAAATTTTATGGCAACATTCACCCCTCAGACTCAACTGACACCTGAGAAAGTATTTTGGTCAATAGATCTAGAAAAATGAAAGGCCGAAGAGCTAACCCTACCGGTCTATCAGTATCCATCCCCATTGATCAAGAGGCACCATCGGGAAGTCATTCACCATCATCTTCGGATCATCAATCCTCTTCAGTACATCAAGGTGTTGCAGCTGAGCATTTGTTTGAAGTAAATCCTTTTGTTTTGGATGATCCCGAACCATTTGTTAATGTGTTCGCCCCAGATCATAACTCTGAAGCATTATTTTCTAGGGTAATCGTGAGAACTGAATCCAACCAAACCACTCAGCCTCATGAACATCTCCGAAAATGGACCGCCTCCCACCCTATTGATAATATTATTGGGAACCCTTCTCGACCGGTATCCACTCAGAAGCATCTTGCTACAGATGCTTTGTGGTGCTTCTACAATTCAGTACTGTCTAAAGTCAAACAAAAAAACTTCAAATCTACTGTTACTGAAGACTGCTGGTTTCAAGCCATGCAAGATAAAATCCATGAATTTGATCGACTGGACGTATGGGAATTAGTGCCACCTCCAGACTGTGCAACGATTATTGCTCTCAAGTGGATTTATAAGGTGAAATTAGATGAACGGGGAGGTGTTCTGAAAAACAAGGCAAATCAAGGAGCAAAAGGAAAATGGAGTGGTTGTGCTTTACTTCGTCGGTACAGAATTTCAGCTTGCAGATATCTTCTCCAAACCTTAGGACAAGAAAAACTTGAATTTCGCATGAAAAAGGTTGGAATGCAAAGCATGTCTTCGGAAACGATGAAAAAACTGGCGGACGAAACTGAAGAGTTATGGTGGTATCTCTTCATGTATCATATGTAAATATATAAAACCAGAAAAACACAAAAAGATTTTCATTTTTTATAAAACTTTTCAAAAACAAAATACAAAAATATAAAATCAGAAAATACCAAAAAAAAAAAACCAAAAATATATTTTTCATGACATGTCTTCTGGCATCGATAATATTTACGGCATTAGAAATGCCATTCAATAATGACACGGTGTTGTAAATAAAGTTCGAACAAAAGTTTCAAATGTTTTTCAAAACATGTCAAAAATGGTTTGCTATTATTTCTGATATACAACCCGGTTTTCAAAATGAGGAAAGCACGTCGCCAAAAAGACGGTTATTCCTAACTACGGGTGATTAAGTTCTCCTGGGCATGGATTACGTCGTATCCGTGCACCCTCGATCTGATGTACGCTTCAGTGCATTATTTCTTGATCAAGAAAAGAAGTCTTCTTTTAAACCAAATGATTTTTCGTCTATGATTCTTCTAAAAATTATTTTTGTTACACGTGTTGAAAAAGGTGTTGTCGTT
>BQNB010097900.1:9674-22309 GCA_026074375.1 Tanacetum coccineum | reverse complement strand
AATGAAGGGTTGGTTCAAAATATATTATCTTTTGAAACATTGGAGTTAAGGGATTGTTATGGTTTTAGACGGATGGATATTACTTCTAAGAGTGTTAAGAATTTGGTGTTGTGTGGATTTAGTAACCTTGGAGATGAGATTGTAGATATAATTGAAATCAATGCGCCGTGTATTTCGGCGTTGACTATTCAAAGAAGTTTGTTGCTGTGGAAGATTGTGTTGCTAAATGTGTCTTCGTTAGTTGAAGCTAACTTAGATTATACTAAAGACGGCGTTTTTGTGACGAGTCCTAAAGACGAGGAAGAAGAATTGCTTAAAGGACTTATACTAAGCCTTTGCCATGTCAAGGAGCTTAAACTTGGGATTTTCTGTTCGAAGGTAAAATTTCATGGCAAGTTTTGTTATTGTCTTTGCAACTTGAAGATCATCTTAGGCGTTATTTCATTTTCTTACATTTTATTGTCACGTGTTACCTTCAGATATGATTAATTTGACCCTATAATATAATCTGAATACCAAAAGTAGAATGACTTTCCTGATAATTAGCACTATGATGTATGCATACCTCCTTTTCGGTGTTGGTCTTTGATTATAGAAGATGGGTAGTGACGGTGCTTTAAAGCTAAATGTAGTAGTTTTCTGTGATTCTTACTCTTTATGTTTTAGAAAACGATGAAAAGTAAAACGATGCAAGCTTAAAAAGTGGATCAGACTTGCAGTTAGGGACTGTTTGTTTGCTACTGAATCGGCTTGTTCAGAGGTGGTGCTGAACCGGTGAGCGTTCAGTGTGTGTTTTTATACAACCTTTACTATTGTTGTGGTTCTGTACGCACTGTTCAAAGTCTAACCTCATACGCTACAAAAACATGTCACATGTTACTTCAAATATGACTATTGACCCTAAATAATCAAGAAAACGATGTCACTTTACTGAATTCTAATTATCGTAAAGATCATGAAACCATACATAGATATTGCAGTAGAAAATATGAATCCACCTTAGGATTCATTGTGGCAGACACATGTGTGGGTTTTTGTTGTTGATCTTTGTTGTAGTCATAGATGGTTCCTTTTGCATGCTTAAAACTCACCCATGGAGTATGGTTGTCTTTCTTTGTTCTTTCTGCACGTCCTTTTGTTCTTAAGGGAGTGATTGCAAGTTACTTATCACTATTTTTAATTGTTCGTAGGTTCTTTCTCGTTTGGAAGCTAAAGGTTTCACAGTTCCATCAAACATGAAGTATCTTGATATTCTTCCAGCGGTGTACTCGTATAACAGATCCAGTTGAAAACTGAGATTGGGACAAACACTTGGTTCATGATGGTCCTAAAGGTGATGAGGTTATTTGTTAGATGTCACTTCAAACTAATGTTTAGCCTAGACATGGTTACTGCTTTTCAAATGAAAGAGTTGTTTTTGATTTGACGCTTTAAGTTTTCTTCTGTGAATGCATTCCAATAGAATGACACGAGTTTAAGATGATCAATTAACATTTTACATTATTGTTGTCCCGTTCATCTTCTTCAATGTTTCACACTTTCACTTTCCTGCCATGTGTTTTAGTCCAGTCACACTGCTAATCACTTGTCTATAGCTATCACGGATCAAAATTAGCAGCACTAATCCTTATGGTTCCTATGAAACTTGGACATATGTATAGTACTATAGTGTAGACATACCTTGTTTATCGTTGTTAGTCTTAGTTTATAGCTGAATGTAGCAATTTGCTGTAATTTAACTCTTTATGTTTTTGAAAAACAATACACCTTAAAACGTGGGTAGGAATTGCAGTTAGGGACTGTTTGTTTGCTGCAGAATGGGTTGGTTCAAAGGTGGTGCTGAACTGGTCAATGTTAAGTGTGTGTGTTTGGTACAACCAGAAGGAGCCTCTAAATGATTGTTGTGATTCTGAACTGTTCAAAGTCTTGGCTCATACTTCGACATTCCAAAGCCTCCATTTTACCTTCCTGACCTTAATTTATTTCCCTCTTTCACAAAACTGCTATGCATTCCATTCATATCCTTCTCATCGCTTCAATTTAAAGTCGCCATCTTTTACAATAAATTATTACTTCTCTATTCAAATTTTGATCTAATCTTATATTATCTGTTATTCTCCTTTATGTCTATTCACCTCCATCTGTGACCAACCCAAGTGTGGGTATGGCACCATCCAACCCATTGTTGACATAGATGAAGTGGCATATATGGAATCTGGGTACTTATGCGTTTTCAAGTGATTATTGCAACTTGGTGACTTAGGGGCTTGTTCAGCGGTCATAGAGGGTGACTTGGAGATTGACCAAATCCAACTCTTTGCTAATTAGGTCGCTGGGACATGAGCTAATTGCCTGTGGCCGAGTCCTTGGGGAAGGGTCCGGTTCGCATCAAAAGATAATGGGATCGGGGTGTTCCCACCGATTTACCCCTTTCGGAGGTTTTGAGCTGTAGATAATCTTAAAACGAATCTTAAATAATTCTCTTTCTTACAAAACCATCATGTTACTTCAAATATGATATATCGACCTTAATAATCAGTTGCCACTGTATTCTAATTATTGCTAAGATCATGAAACCATATATCAGCATTCTTGTCACAGACACTCACACAAATGTGTGGTTGTTCTTGTTACTCCTAGTTGTAGATGCTTCCTTAATGGCATGCTTGCTCACCCATGGAGTATGATTGTCTTTCGTTCATCCTCTTGGGGATCTCTTTTGTTCTTAAGCAATGTGTTTGCATGTTACTCATTAGTACTTTCTATCTTTGTAGGTTCTCTCTCATTTGGAAGCTAAAAGGTTTCACTGTTCCTTCTATATGAAGTATCCAGCTGTACACTTACATAAGATCTAGTTGAAAACCGAGATGGGGGCAATCACTTGGTTGATAATGGTCCTTAAAGTGATGAGGTTAATTGATAGATGGCACATTAATTTCATGTTTATGATAGACATAGTTAGTGCATTCCAATAGAAACTACAGAATTTTTTGTAATTTTTAACAAAATTTCAGCCTTTTTTTGGGCTTTTACACTTAAAAATTAGTCAAACAGGTTCAAGTTGTACTCTGCCTTTCGGATGGGGATTCGAAAACGACTTAACAACGGATTAATCCAGATGACTTAAACCTGGATTGGCATGTTCCATATGTTGTCAAAATAAATGCGCCTCATATTTTGTCACTAACAATCGAAGACGAGTTGAAATTAGGTAAGGCTGTGTTGCTAAATGTGTCTTCTCTAGTTGAAGCTAAATTAGATTATTATTATGAGAGTGATGAGCCAGCAAGAGAGGATGAGAGTGATGAGCCAACAAGTGACGATGAGAGTGATGAGCCAACAAGTGAGGATGAGTGTGATTGGCCAGCAAGTTGGAAAAAGAGAGAAGAAATACTTAAAGGTCTTATACTGAGTCTTCGGCATGTCAAAAACCTTAAAATTGGATATCACTGTTAAGAGGTAAATTTCCCTTCAACATTTTTTTTATACTTTTTGCAATTTGTGTGCTTTTAGGACTTTTAATCATTAGCTTTAGGAGAACTTAACTGATTATAAATAGTATATGGGTTTGGATGTGCATTTTGGATGTGATGATTGCGACCACGACTTGGATATTTTAAATCAGATAAATCATTTTTTCTGTGATAAAAATTAATTATATAAGTATTGCAGCATTCTCATTGCTATATTCTGTTTGTAGACTCGCTCATTTGGAAGCTAAAGGTTTCACTTTTCCATTAAACAATGATTGGTCTCACAATGATTCAGCTGAAAGTGAAGATTAGTAGGACGTAGGAACCGAAGGTGAGTGACGTTAATGTTCTCGGTGGAACTTTGAATTCATGTCTAGTCTAGTATTTGTTACTGCATTCCAGATGCATACAAATTAGTTGCTCCCAAGTGACTTTGATTTAGGAGATTCTAAACAATGCTTGTGTTAACTGTAAAAAGTGGCTATCAGTTGAGAAACATGTTTACAAGCTTTTCAACTTTTGGTGCTAAACTTGTGCTGCGTGTTATCTTTCTTTTCAAGTTTTTTCCTATCAAGTATGCTCTTGCTTAGCAATCGTGTTGATAGATTAATTGTGCTTATGTTTAGCCTTCTATGATGCTGATTTTATCATGTCCATGCTCTTGTTATTAAGGTTGTCAAAAAAAAAAACCCGACCCGAACCTGATAAAGATTATCTCGGTCGGGTTAATCGGGTTAGTTGTCTTATTCGGGTTGACCCGAATGCTGAAAAGCATAGGGTTAATACGTTTGGATAATTCAGGTTCGGCCTACCCAATAAACCTGAAAGGCTGGCATTGGATCCCACCCGAATAGATGCTGACCTGACCGACCTAAAGTCTTAATAGGGTCGGGATCGGGTCTGTTTATAAGCTAAATGGAATGGGCATATATGGTCTGTGGGTCACACAAGAGGTAAATATTGATTTTCTATATTAAATGACAAACTTACTGAAACTTAAACGAAACATTTTAAAACTTTTTAGCTCAATAGTGTTGACACATTTTGGCATAAAAGTATAGTGCTTATATTGTTTAAAGTGATTTCAATTTTGTACAAAGGCAAATAAGTTTTAACTTTTAACTAAGATACGATGAGAAAATTTTGGTAAGGTTGACTCTTTAAAGTCAATTGTAGTAAAGAAAGGAGTAAATAAGAAGATATATGTAGTTCTGTACATTCCTAGACTTACGAGGGTGGCTATTTCGTTTATTCAAAGTTCAAGGTGCATTTGCTAATCCTTACTAGTTGCTCCTCAAAACGCATGTCCATAGTTGTAATTTCTAAAACCTCTTCTCCAATGCTCTTGTAACTTTTGTATATTAAGCACACTCGTGTGATTGATGAAGCTCAATTTGAGCATACATGGTCCCCTTGTGTCAACCATGTTAGTAAATGTTGACAAATGGTCGGATTAGACGAAGTAGGTAAAAGGTTAATATGAGCCCATCCAACCCCGAACCCGGTCCGAATCAAATAGACTAGAACCCGACCAAGCCGACCCTATTAACACCCCTACATGCGAATCCTGCTATTCTCAGTTGTGGTCTTTTCCTTGGAGATGAAAGTCCTTTCTTAAACATACTAATATAGGTTAGTTTAAGGCACAAAAGAAACCCGCCTTGTCCTTATTTATAACGTATGGATATAGGTTAGTGTGAGATGCTTGGTTTTAGAGGGTTGTCATCTGAGGAGAGATTACTTATTTACCTTTTATGCCTAATCGAATGACCATGGCATATGGGTCACTGGAGAGGTAAATGTTGACTTTCTATATTGAATGTCAAACTTAATGAAATCGTAACCGAACATTTTTTAATAATTTTTAGTTCTGCAGTCTTGATACCTTGTTGCAAAATATTATACTGCTTATACGGTTTAAAGTGATTACATTTTGTACAAAGGCATATAAGTTCTAAATGAGACGTGATGTAATATTTTTACGTTGACTCTTAAAAGTCAATTTTGACTTACTGTTGACCATATTCCTAACAGTTACTAGCACTTTATAATCATGTATTAGCTAGTTGTAGGACTAATATATAACTTTTTTAATAGTTGATGGCAAAAGGAAAACTTCATTTCAAAAGCGGTTTTAGATGATGAAAGTCGGGAAATGCATAATGAACTGTTAGAAGAGATGCTTAGAGGACTTCTATTTAGCCTTGGCCATGCCAAGGAGGTCAGAACTGGTGAATTATGTTTAGAGGTACAACTTTCTTTTACTTGGCAATTTGTGTCTTAGTGGCTGTTTGGATATGTGTTTTGGGTGTGATTAATGTGACTTGTATAAATAGAAACAATTTATCTTGAGGGTTATGATTGCAATTCCATTTCCACTGTGACTTAATAACGATCAATTTATGCACGCATTGCACCATTCTCATTTTTGTTATCTTCTCTTTTCTTTTTTGTTGGCAGGCTCTTACTGGTTTAAAAGCTAAAGGTTTCATATGTCCATCGAACTTGAAAGTTGTTGATAATTGAAGCGGAGACCGGAAAGAACTATTGCTTGATCATGGTCCTAGAGGTGATGAAGTTAATTGATTGATATGATTTCTACATTTCAAATGCATCTAAGTTTATTACTGGCAAACTAATTTGTTTCAGCAGATTGTGTATGAGTATGATCCTTGTCTTATTGTAATTCTGCCGTGTGCTTTTTTTTTTTTGGTAAATCACGTTGATTATTGAATGTAATGTTGGAATGCTTTTTATGGTTATTGTTCGAGTAATAAGATGATGAATGTTGAAGGTAGGATTGTTGGCTTGACATTTATTTGATGGTAGGTTTCCATTGAATCATCAATTGATTAAATTATAAGAGTATTTTGCAAACAGATTCCTTACATGACAAAGAACACTCTTACTGGTTGCATACGTGTGTCGACACCGGCCTACAAAAACAGAAACATTATATATTGCATTGATGTATGGAATACAGAACACGTGTAATGTGTTTGAGCTTCATCTATTCGTTGCTTCATATGAGTCATTAGCAATTTCCATCTCTTCTGATTCATTAGTTAAAGGAAAGTCTTTTTATGCTCATTTTCTGTCTTTCATCAGTTTCCTATACCCATGAAGATAACGGGTCAATTTAAGCATCACTAATCCTTGTAGTTCCTATTTATTCCATAATACAGACATGTGTCCCCACTGCACAAACCTTCTTCGTTGGTGTTCGTCCTAGGTTATAAAAGATAGCCACTGGCCGAGTTCGAAAGCTAAATGTAGTAGTTTGTTGTGGTTGTTTACAGTTCAAAGATTGGGTAGGAATTGCACTTAGTTTGATTAAAAATGTTCGTTTTTGAGATGGGTTAATGGAGTAAATGACCGAATGTAATTTGTATGTTGCACGTACTTATACATGTTCGATCAGCTTATAATAAGGTCAGCACAAAATAACGAATGATAAAAAAACCACAAATCATATATACTAGCAAGAAAGCAAAAGCTGGAACAAGGTTGTTTGTGACAACACTTTTTAACATTGTCCGACGTACACCTTTAGATGAACTTACTCTATATTCTTAAGTTTTTCTATAAAATAAAAGGGCAAATAGCATAAAAAGGTATCAAACTTACCTTCAATTTCAATTTAAGGTATCCGACTTTTTTTTCTGAATTTAATGCATCCAACTTATTTTGTAGTGCAACTTAAGGATTTTTCTACCGGCTAGTCAAGTAACCAATCACTGAACCTAATTCCAAACACATCTTTCTTCAACATCTCATCCACCATCATTAAACACCACAACCACCATTGTAATTCATAACCACAGTGAAGGAAGCCACACCAATGGCTATATCGAAACTGTTCTTGAAGCTAGATCAATGGCTGTTTCATCTTTCTCACAACCGCAGCTTTTTTTTCTTATTTTTATGAGTATCTTACAGGCAAAAACAAAAATTGTGTCAAAGGAAAATAAAAGTTAGAGCAACGAATACAAGAAAATTTTCAGCCAGCAAGATACAAAATTAAGGTTAGTATAGAGAGTAATCTGCATCTAAGGGTTAGGGTTAGGGTTTTATTTTATTTTCTTTTACTTTTGCAATGGCGGATGGGAAAAAGCGGATTGAGGCGTTCAAAAGGATGGCTGATTCACTTACCCCAGGACCTAAAGACAATGAATATTATAAGAAGCAGCAGCAGGTTAAGATATTAGCCGATTCACTTATTCCAATATCAAATTCATCCTACTCAACCACAATTCTTTATTTTCCATCATAAATAAATGCAACCACAAAGACAGATCTAAATAAGACGCGACACAAAGATAGATCCGGCTCTACTTCGATCTGGGGAGGACGTGCTGGTTTGCCGGAAGCGGAGACGGTGGTGGTGGCAGGTTTGAATTGTGGAGATGGTAGGGGTTTTGTTAAAATGAGATATAGCCTTAAATCGTATAATAAATAGTGATGTAGAATCACTAGGTAGAATTAAAATATAATAAAGTCTACAAGGAAAATCCATGTCACTCAAAAAAATAAGAAAAATAAAAAATTGATGATGTGTCGGTTAATTTCTAGAGTTAACCGGTGATAACCGGTATCAGCACAACTTATTTACTATAATGTTACAAATTTGAAAGTTGCGACGGCTATATTGGTAATAAAACAAGTGTGTTTACTAGAATTGTAAATTTTGGAAAGTACGTTTCTATTTAATGGACTTAACCCTCTAAAATAATATGTGCTGATGGATTTTAATTTGGCAAAGAGTAAACAACAGACTACTCCACAACGATGTCGGGTACATACTCATGTCGTACGGTATACATGGCACAATGCTTGGTCTGGCACTCTCGCTCATGGCCAAAAAGTGGTTATAAAATCTACCAAAATGAAAATGGTACGATGCTACTTATTGTTGGACTTGGAGTATATTTTTCAAAATTTGAGGGGCAAAAGCAAAACTTCTTTTTATCTTTTGGGTATATAAGTATTTGATAATTCGGGTTTTAGGTAAAGCAAACGAGAATCTCTGTAGCCACCATGCAGATGAAACAAAAAACACGACGAATCAAAAAATAAGATCGAATAAGTTCATTACCCGATTGCTGACTTATTGAAATCATCTCTCGTTTACCTTGCACAAAACAAGCCATTAGAACAGGTATACTCTATAAACGATGGCAACATCTGTGGACCGAAGTTCATAATCTTATTTTTATACATCATTCTGAACAGCGAATCGCTGAATTTTTTCCGTACATCGAAAAAGTTTTAAGACGACGTGGCCAATTGGACCTTAAGAAATTCCAACGGGATATCCCTTATGACTTTGGAATTGATAAAAAAAGTGAATAACCGGATTCGTTCTGCTTTTAGCTGTAACGTTAAAGACCTTTATTTAGAGTTAGTGAGTGACAATGAGCCTTACCAATCTGAGTTTGTATTGGATCAGTTCTTTTTCATCAACTCAAGTGTTACTCATATGAAATTGGATGGTTGTGTATTTAAGCCAACTTGTACCATTGATTGGAGTAACCTTAAGAGTTTGTGTATCGTATGGGGGAATTTAGGTGAAAATTGGATTGAGAATATATTATCCGGGAGTCCTCTTTTGGAAACTTTGAAATTGCAAAACTGTGAAGGTTTTTTGGAGATTAATATATCTTCAAAGATTGTTAAGAATTTGGTTTTTGCTGGATATACAGATAACATGGATTGGCATGTTCCATATGTTGTTAAAATTAATGTGCCTCATATTTTGTCACTAACAATCGAAGAACAGTTGAAATTAGGTAAGGTTGTCTTGCTAAATGTGTCTTCTCTAGTTGAAGCTAAATTAGATTATTATTATGAGAGTGATGAGCTAGCAAGTGAGGATGAGAGCGATGAGCCAACAAGTGACGATGAGAGTGATGAGCCAACAAGTGAGGATGAGTGTGATTGGCCAACAAGTTGGAAAAAGAGAGAAGAAATTTGATAAATGCTTAAATATATATATTAAATACTCGGGATTTTGCCAAATAAAAGTCAAATAATACCAAAAGGATAGAAAAATGTGTGCTTTTGTGTCTATTGTGCAGGAAAGGGTAATAAAGACAAAAGAAAGCAAAAACGATCAAAAACCGACAAGATACGGAAAAGACAAGTACAAGTGAAGACAAGAGAAAAAAAATATCAAAGCCGCATCAGCCCGATACAAGTCAATGAAGCTCAAAATGAAAGTCCAAGGATCAATTATGACAAGTTTCAAGATTACAAGGGCTCTTTTGGATGATTAAAAAGTCGAAGGATCAAAGTTGCAAAAAGATTAAAGTTGTTTTTCAAAAGGAAAAAGGAAATAACAAACACAAGGGCCAGAGTTGCAAACTTTGAAAGTTCTTTTACACTACAAGTGGGAGATAGAAACGCAGGGACTATTTTTGTAATTACCTCAAAGATTTCAAACATAAAGCGGGGCAACTCTTCCTCTAACCACCTTCCAACAGCCTTTCCCGCCAAATTCACCAACAAACCCAACTTCGTCCAAATCATTCCCCGCTCCTCCAGCCTCACTTAAACCTCGTATTTAATCCTCCCCACGTCATTTGAGACACGTGTCAACTTTCGATTGGCCTGAACACCTCACGATTTGAATCCAACGGCCATAAATCAAGGAGAAAAGGATCCAAGGGCGAGGATTAATTGAGTTCTTCATCACTCTTGTCATCTCTCAGCTATAAAAAGAGCTTGTATTTCAGTTTTTAGAGAGTTAGTTAGTTTTTATTTTTTTAGGTTTTTCAATTTTCATTGTATTTCTAAAATTCGTAGTACTGTTAGGCAATTGAGTTTTTTTTTTAAATCTTTCAAATTTCAGTTGTTTTCTTGTGATTATTGTTATTATTATGTATTCCATTTTCTAATCAGAAAGCAATTTGAATTGATATTGAGTTTTTGTGTTCAAATTTTCAAGTATTAAGAAGTTTTTACAGCCATATGTTGAATAAGTTATTCTAGCTAATTCTGTATTCTTAAACTTCTAAAAGTTGTTCAATACTTGTAACAGATTTAAATATGATTTTTGTCTCATAGTTATTCAAACATTTTCATTTGAATTCATTAAATATCAATCAAGTTTGGAGGTTCAGGAGAAATAAGCGAATATTAGCTTATTGAGTTTTTAGTAAACAGTTTTGAGGCTTGGAAGCCATTAGGTTACATTTTTAAGCCATCATCTCGATAGTGGCTAGGTCTGAGATTATAATATTAATGGTTTCAAAATTCCAAATTTTCATTTTGCATTTTTGAATTTTTTTTTAATTTAGCTTATGTAGTGTAGCTTAATCCTTTGTATGTGCTTAATTCTGTTATATAGTGTTAGTTAGTTTAGAAATTCAGAAATTTAAAGTTGATTATAGTTAGAGTTACTTAAGTGGCTTATTTAGTTTTAAATTCTGTCATTTAGTGTTAAAAGCTAGCTGACAAAGTAGCTTAATTTCATAAATAAGCTAGGACTTTTAGAGTTCAAATAGCTTAAATAGGTTAGAATAAAATAGAGTAGATAAAAGGTTTTGTTAGATTTAGTGTTAAAATAGATTTTAAGTTCACTTTAGTTTTGACAGCTTAAGTAAAGGAGTGTTTGGTTCAAGCTATATTTGACTCTAAAAGTCAACATCATTCTGTCAAATTCTTTTATAAAGTTGAGTTTATCAAAGTTATCAAGTGCTAAACAGGATTTGAAAATTAGTTAGTTGAATTACAAAGTTTGATCAAAAAAATTGATTTAGACAGGGACAATCTTATGGATCAGTAATTTTGTGTTTGTGGATTTAAGGAGTTCTAGGTTATTGATAGGTAATACAGGTTTAGATACACTTAGTAGGTAGGATTAGAGAGTTCTCATCTCAAAGTTCAGCCTGCATTTGAGCATTTAGCCAAGTACATCAGCAACAACAGTTAAAACTATTGTTGCTTATTCATTTTATAGTTGCCTTTTAGCTTTCAAAGTTAGGAGTTAGGATTTAGTTTTTAGCATCTCAATAGTTTTCCATTAGCTTATTACATTTCATCATTTAAGTTTCATTTTAAAGCTTTTAGTTTAGCATAATTTTCCTTTCAAAAGTGATATAGCAGCAGAATTGAGTTTTGGTTTATTTCTTCTAGGATTTTCATTTCTAGTTGTAATTGATAAAAACATTTTATCTAGGTTTTTTCATAATCCATAGGTTAGCTTAATTCTGAAAATTCAGCTTCTAAGATTTAGTAATAAGTTAGATAGCTTATTAAGTTTGGCTTAAATTTAGTTAAAAAGCTGAGTTTTAGAATTTTAAGTTCAAATTTCTTGTTATTCTTGTTAACACTTAGCTTATTTCTTCTTAGACATCTCTAGTACACATCATAAGTATCTAGTAGAATCTTTTATTTTTAACTTTCATCTAGAAATAAGCTGGTAATAAGCTAAAGTGTGGAAAAGTTAGTTTAAGCCTTAGTTACTGTAACAGATTTTAAAAGTTCAATTTTCTAGCTTATTCTATTGTTAAAAGTAGATAGTGCTTTTGTTAAAGTTGTTTAGTATAAGCTCTTTAACAACTTTGTAGTTTTAAGTTTTAGCTGAATTTCATTTTTTTAATAAGCCAAAAATAAGCTAGATCGTAGGGTCTAAATTGTCCTTTCTTGATAGTTAAAGGGTACACGTTTTCATAAGAGTGTAAATTCTAGTTAGTTTGCCCGCCTACCCTTTTCTTTCTATCTTTACATTTTCTACCCTGTCTTTTCATTTTAACAAAATAGTTTTAATATTTTTTATTTTAGTTTTATAAAATTAGGGTTTAGTTTTTAATTGGTAAAATTAGGGTTCAATTAGGTTATAAAATTTGGGCATTTTTGTTCCATTAAATTTCTGCACCTTTTAAGTAGTTAAAAAGCATTTTTTCTTATTTTTCCAGTTAAATTTGTATTTTCTAGGAATTAAAATAGATTCTAGATAAAAAAATTTTCTTAAATAATTCATAGAAAATAGAAAAATAGTTGAAATTTTTTGATTCTTTTTGTGAAAATTTTCTTTTTAAATCTAGTATTTTTGAAAAATAAAAGTAAAATTTTAGTGTTAATTTTTAGAAAAAGTTTATTTTTAGTTAATTCATTTTTCTTTAAAAATTCATAAAAAATTCAAAAATAGTTAAAAAATTC
>BQNB010097899.1:0-17450 GCA_026074375.1 Tanacetum coccineum | reverse complement strand
ATAAAGTTACTGCTGTTAGTTTAAGTTAAGACTGCTCAGTGTTGAAGACTAAAATATAAGCTAAGTAGTTAGTGCTGCTATTAGTAAATGTTAAGACTGCTAGTACAAGTTTCTACTGTGAGTATATATTAGTACTACTAGTACTAATATTACTACGGCTTATGTTTATTAGTGTTGCTGGTGAAAAGATTACAATTGCTTGAAGACTTTCTACTGTCAATAGGATAAAGACGAATTAAAGAGATAAAGATTATTTGGAGAACAAGAATACTTATGAAGATAAGTATTGATATATTTATGTACAAGATATACATAATGTATTTATTTAAAATATTATGTTTGTGTTTAGAAAAGATTAAGATATCTTAGGAATGTATTGTAAGCCGACTAGGACTCCTTAGTCTATAAAAGGAGGCTCTAATTCATTAGTTTAGATATCACATCATATCACATCATCATCAATTTTGCATATAAGTCGTCATAGTTGTCAAAGTTCGATTAAGAGAAAAGCTTCAAGGTTGTAAACCCTAGTACTAAGTTAAGAGTACTCGTATTATTGATCTAATAATATTAGAGCGTTTGGTTATATCTTTGTTTTAATCATAAGACTTTTCGGTATTAAAGTGTAGATTCCCATATACTTTAAATATATAAACAAAGTTCTACAACAGTTATTTTGGATTTATCCAAGGTAATTAACCTTAACAACCTAAGGAATACGATTCTAGGTTTGGGATCAACAATGGGTATCAGAGCTTTGCTTTAGGATACTTTATCCTATAAGAACATGAGAGCTTGAATCGACAAACATTGGTCCAACACAAAGCTTCCCATACTCCAAACTGGGTGAGTATGAGATATGGTTATAAGGAATAAGCAGTACGTCCAGATCCAAGACTATGCACTCCTGGAGGACATAGAAAATGGTAATTCAGGGTCTCAGTACCACAAACAGTACTAGAGAATGTACTTCAGTGACAAAGATGTCTATACCAGAACTTGTTGAAGAAAAGACAAATAAAAAGAATGATGTCAAGGCTAGGAGCTTGCTTCTGATGGCTCTTCCCAATGAACATCAACTCACATTCAGCCAGTACCCTGATGCAAAATCAATGTTTGCTGCCATTGAAACAAGATTTGGAGTAATAGCATGCTACCAAGAAAACTCAAAAGATACTTTTGAAGCAACATATGAGAATTTTTCAATGCAACAAGTGCAGAGTTCTCTTGACTTGTTCTCCAATAAGGCTTCAAAAGATAAGCTATAATAGGCTTTGCTATTCTGGGTGTTGTCAGTTGCACACGAAGATTTAAACATAAAATTTTTTATAGCTTACCCCCTGAGTGAACACTCATGTAGTTTGTTGTGGATGAATAAGCCTGAATTGAAACTATGAGCATAAGATGATTTTGTACAACAACTTCAAAATAGTTGACAAAAGGTAAAGAATAATCGGTGCAAGTAGTTGGTGGCTACCAAACTGGCCTATGACTGCACCAAAGCACTAGCAGTACTAATGATTAACACTGCTAGTTCTCCAAAAGTTAGTACTGATAGCCCTAATGTAAGCTGCACAGCTCACAATTAGTACTGCTAGCGAGGCCGTGATAATACTTAATGTATGCTTTCATGGTTTGAAAATCTCAATGGTTCTAAATGTTCTAAAAACCCCAGGAGCATAGACAAATTCATGAAGATGATTTGGAAGCAATAGATTTGAAGTGGCAGCTCTCTCTGCTAAGTGTAAGGGCAAAGAAGTACTATCAGAGGACAGGCAAGAAGATTTTCATTAATGCTAATGATATTGCTGGATATGATAAATCCAAGGTAGAGTGTTACCACTGTCATAAGTTAGGACACTTTGCCAGGGAGTGTAGAGCACTAAGAAGCAAGGAATGTCCGTTCAGGAAATCAAGAACAAAACACGCAGGAACAAGGGAACAATGAAGACAAATATTTAAAGGCAATGTTGGCTATAGATGGTGTAGGTTTTGATTGGAGTGACATGGCAGAAGAACAAGTTTCAAAAAAGAAAAGTAGGGATTAAAGGGAGCGTTGTGAGAGCAAAGCAAACATACCTAATGCATTTTCAGACTCAGAGGTATACATTGATAAAACTTGCTCTAAAACTTGTTTGAAAAACTATGAAACTCTTAAGAAACAGTGTGATGATTTGCTTGTTAAGCTTAATTAATCTGAATTTAAAGCAACTACTTATAAAAGAGGTTTAGCAACTTTAGAAGATCAAATTATCACATATAAAAAGAATGAGGTTCTTTTAGTGAAGAAATAGGAGTTCTTAAAAGAGAAGTAGCTTGTAAAGACTATGAAATAAATATGCTTAAAAGTGAGTTTGAAAAGGTTAAGCAAGAAAAAGATGGCATTGATTTTAAAATTGAGAAATTTGATAAGGCCTCAAAAGACTTAGATCAGTTGTTAGGAAGTCAGATAACTGACAAAAGTAAAAAGGGTTTGGGGTATAGTGCAGTTCCTCTACCTCATCCTTTAATCTATAATAGACCAAAAAAACTTGATCTGTCTTATTCTGGTCTTGATGAATTCAAAGAGCCTGAGTTCAAAGGTTATGGTCCCGAGAATAATGTGCAAGAGTCTAATGTTGTTTGTGATAAAAAATCAGATAATTCTAAAGAAAATTCTGTTGAGTCTTTGGAAGAAGAACAAGTATCACAAGACACAAGTAGCTTTGTTGAGTCTTCACCTAATGTTGATAAAGAAACTGTGTTTCCTGTTAATAAAAAGGTAGAGTTTACTAAACCTAAAAATCATGAAAACCAGTTAAAAAGTCAGTTAGGTATGCAGAAATGTATAGATCACAATCTCCTAGGGGGAATCAGAGGAATTGGAATGGACAGACGTCCAATCAGCTAGGAAAAGATTTTGTGATGTATAACAAGGCTAGCTTTATATGTGGAAGTTTTAATCATTTGCAGATTAATTGTGATAATCATCAAAGAAGAGGCATAGTATCTAGAAATAATTATAGTAGGGTGGATGCCAAAACCACACACCCTAGTGTACACAGGAATATGTCTCCATAAGCAGTTTTGTTGAAAACTGGCCTCACACCACTTAATACTGTTAGGCTTGTTAATACTGCTTACCCCAAAACAACAGTTCATAGTGCTAAATCAAAGACACATTTTTCTAATCAAGCACAATCAACTGCTAAGAGGCCATTTTATAAGCAAACAACATTAACTAGAAGATCTGTGCATACTGCAAAAAGACATTATTATAATGAAAGACCTAGAGCAGTTAATACTGCTAGGTTTTATTCAGGACAAGTTAATACTGTTAGGGTAAAAGGAGTAAATGATGTAAAGTCCTCAGCATATTGGGTTTGGAGACCTACCAAACCTAATGGTGAATCACTTGCTTTTAAAAGACACAACTACATTGATGCACGAGGCAGATCCAAGTCAGTAATGGCTTGGGTCTCCAAAGGAATCTAATTTCCTTATTCTCTATGTACAGAGCAAGCCACAACATGATGATAAAGGATTTGTTGACAGTGGATGCTCAAGGCACATGACTGGGAACATAGCTTATCTCTCAGATTTTAAGGAATTTGATGGAGGTTATGTTGCATTTGGAGGAGGTGCATATGGTGGTAGAATTACTGGTGTTGATTTTGAAGATGTATACTTTGTCAATGAGTTAAAATTCAATCTTTTTAGTGTCTCACAGATGTGTGATAAAAAGAATTATGTCCTTTTTACTGACACTGAATGTCTTGTCTTATCTCTAAATTTTAAGTTGCCTGATGAAAATCAGATACTTTTTAACATGTCTATCTAGGGTTTTTTTCTTTCTAGTGTGCTTGTGATGAATAGAGGCATGTTGTTGTATAATTATTGAAGACAGAGTTAATATTGTTAGGCAGAAAATTACTACTATCAGGCAAAAGTTACTACTGCTAGGTGGCAAAGTTACAACTGTTGAGCAAATTCTTATCTCTTGAAGCATTGTTTAAGGGGAGGCCTATTATGTCAATATGCAGTCAAGTATGGATGGAAGGATATGTTATATTAAAAGTATGTTAAAAGAATCAAAATCATCTAGGCATATCAAAAGAGGTCTGGACACCAAGATACCTTAGTCTAGTGGTCCTCCTAAAAAAGGTTGGCGATGAGGCTGTCCATAAGGAGTTGGGTAACAGAATGGAAAGGGCTGCCACTACTGCTTCTAGCTTAGAAGCAGAGCAGGACAGTAGTAACATTAAGTAAGACCTAATCCATGGCAACACTTAATGGATCAATTCCTTAGGGAATTGGTTCAGGTAGTGGTCCCAGGTGCCAAGATACCATATTAGGGGATGTGAATGCTCAAACTAGGTTTGAGATTATATCTAAACAGTCTAATGATCCACCTCTCTCAAGAGGTTACACACTTGGAAGTGGGGAGGATGGTATGGAACTATTAGAATTGATGGAATTTTGTACACAATTGTCATATAAAAATAGAAAGAGTGTTTTGGTAAGCCAAAAGAAATGAGAGATTATGTGAGCTTAAAAATAGAAAGAGAGATGTGTGCATAAAAATAGAACTAAGTGATTATGTGAGCAAAAAGAATTGAGAGATAATGTGAGCATAAAAACAGAAAGAGAGCTTGTGTGAATCAAATTTGAAGATGAAAGTTGCTTTTTGGAATGAAATTTAGGTGCTTACTGGTGTCTTATTCTTAATGCTGCTCGTCTTCAACTTAATGTTTCTAAGCTTAAGTTAATGCTGTTAGGCTTAAATTAGTGCCACCCGTATTTGTTTATGCTGTTTAGCATATGTTAATGCTGCCAGTTCAAGTTCCTGCTGCTGAGGGTGATTTTATAAATACTTCGATTCAGGGTTTCATTTACTTCTTTATTCGATTTCATTCATTCAAACACTCTCTAAACATAAACCCTAACTCAATTTTCATCTTTGATCATCAACATCATCATTATGTCAAGCCCTAAGTTTGCTGAAACGCACAATGTGGTCGCGTTCTTGGAAAAACCTATAGAAAGTGATGGGTTTGCAGAGATAATTGATTTCCTGAAAGCAAGTTCTGTTCATTATGCTTTAACAGTCAATCCAATCATCTACACATCTTGTATTGAACAATTTTAGGCAACTGCCAAGGTACAGACAGTTAACGGAGTGCGTCAGTTACAAGCCCTAGTTGATAAAAAGAGGGTTATCATTACGGAGTCAAGCATTAGGAGAGATCTTCACTTGGATGATGCAGAAGGTACTGATTGTCTTCCAACTGCTACTATTTTTAAAGAACTGGCACGTATGGGGTATGAAAAGCCTTCTCAAAAGCTTACTTTTTATAAAGCCTTTTTCTCTCCACAGTGGAAGTATTTCATTCACACTATTACACAATGTCTAAGTGCTAAATCCACTGCATGGAATGAGTTCAGTTGTTCAATGGCTTCTTTGATCATATGTTTGGCAACAAATCAGAAGTTTAATCTGTCTAAGTACATTTTTGATGCTATGGTGAAACACTTAGATGGAGGAGTCAAATTCTTGATGTATCCACGTTTTCTACAAGTTTTCATTAATCAACAACTTGGAGATATGTCAACTCATAAGAAGATTTTTGTTAATCCCTTTCACACAAAGAAAGTTTTTGCTAATATGAAGAGAGCTGGAAAGGATTTTTCTGGGAGAATAACACCCTTATTTGATACTATGATGGTTCAAGCTTCTGAAGAAGTGGGTGAGGATTCAGATCATCCAACTGATTCCACTCAAATACCCATTATTGATCAACCATCTACATCCTCTAAACCCAAGAAGAAACAACCATCTAAGAAGACTCAGAGACAGGAGGCAGAGGTTCCTCAAGATGAGACAAAGCATGAGGAAAGTGTACCCACACCTTCTAATGATCCACAACCTAGTGGTGAGGATAGCATGCAACTAACTAATTTGATGGTTTTATGTACCAAATTGCAAACACAGGTTCTTGATTTAGAAAAAGCAAAGGATGCTCAAGCAAAGGAGATTGCTGCTTTAAAGAAAAAAAAGTCAAGACCTACAGGTTTAAAGAAAGTCAAGAAAGTTGGTATGTCTTGGAGAGTTGAGTCCTCTGAAGATCAGGAGAGTTTGGGTGCTCCTGAAGATGCATCCAAACAGGGGAGGAGTATTTCAGATCTTGATAAGGATGATGATGTAACTTTAGTTGATGAAACTCAAGAAAGACATGATGATGAATTGATGTTTGATACTAGAGTTTTGGATGTTGATGAGATGCTTGTTGAAGCAAAAGTTAATGAGAAAGATGAACAGAGTACTAAGCCTGATGATAGTGCTGCTGGTGAAGCAGTTACTACTGCTAGTGTTGAAGGTGGTGCTGCTCCTACAAATATTAAGGAAATCACTTTGGCTCAGACACTTATTCAGATCAAAGCAGCAAAGCCTAAAGTTGTTACTACTGCTGCTACAACAACAACAACTACAAGACCCAAGGCTAGAGGGGTAGTAGTACAGGAGTTAAGTGAGTTCAGAGCTCCAGAAGAGGCACAACCTTCAATTTCTAAAGACAAAGGAAAAGGTATTATGATTGAGCCAGAAGTTCCTTTAAAAAGAAAAGATCAAATTGCTCTTGATGAACAATATGCAAGAGGTATTCAAGCTAAGTTGGATGTTGAATTAATAGAAGAACAAAAGCTAGCAACGAAACAAGAAGAAGAAGCTAACATAGCATTGATTGAGTCATGGGAAAATACACAAGCTATGATGGAGGCTGATAGATTACTGGCTGAAAGACTCCAATCAAAAGAAAGAGAGGAGTTGACAGATGAGGAAAAAGGAAAACTATTTATGGAACTAATAGAGAAAAGAAGAAAACATTTTGCTGCACTCAGAGCACAAGAAAAGAGAAACAGACCTCCTACCAAGGCACAAAAGAGAACTCAAATGTCTACCTATCTTAAGCACATGGGTGGATACACATACAAACAGCTAAAGGGAAAGAGTTTTGATGAAATTCAAAAGTTGTTTGACAAGGAAATGAAGAGGTTAAATACCTTTGTGGCTATGGGTTCTGAGGTACATGAATGCAAAGAAAAGAAGGTAGAAGGTAGTGAGGAGACAACTAAAGGCATCAGAAAGAAGATGCTTGGAAGGAAAAGAGCAGGAAAAGAGCAACAACAAGAATCCTCAAAGAAACAAAGAATGGAGGAAGACAAAGAGTCAGATGAAGTTGAAGAAGTTGAAGAAGATGATGAAGCTGAGCTAAAGAAGCATTTGGTGATTAAAAAGGATGAAGATATAGCAATTGATGCTATACCACTTGCTACCAAACTACCAGTGATTATTGATTACAAGCTTCATAAAGAAGGTATGATGGTACATTATCAGTTGATAAGAGCAGATGGAAGTTCCAAGAGATACTCTTCAATGATAAGGATGCTACAAGGAATAGACAGAGAAGACTTGGAGGCTCTTTGGAGGATAGTGAAGACAAAGTATAGTGATATAAGGCCTGAAGATGAATTTGAAAGAGTGTTGTGGGGAGATTTGAAAGTCATGTTTGAACCAGACAAAAGGAGTGATGTATGGAGAATTTTACAAGGATACAGGGTGACCATTTGGAAGTTGATTGATTCATCTGGAGTTCACTTTGTAAGGTTTGAAAATGTCCACATTTTTATGTTGGTTGAAAAGAGATATCCCCTCACACCAATAACCATCACCAATATGCTAAACAAGAAACTTTAAACTGATGATCAAAATGAGATGTGCTATTAGCTGCTAAAGCTTATGGTAATGCAGCAAAAAGGTCAATGAAAAGTTTGAATGCATCTTCCTGAGTATGATGAAGACTTTAAAAAAAACTTGAAGATTCAGAAGATGAACATCAAGTTTAGGGGAGGATTGTTGGGACTTAAAAGACTTCATGGATTCTTCGAAGTTACTACTGCTCAATGCTGCTGGTGAAAGGATTACAACTGCTTGAAGACTTTCTACTGTCAAGAGGATATAGACGAATTAAAGAGATAAAGATTGTTTGGAGAACAAGAATACTTGTTAAGATAACTATTGAGATATTTATGTACAAGATATACAGTTTAATTGATATAACAGTGCGTATAATCATTCTCTCTACCTTAATTGGTATGCAATATGATTGTAAATCATTGTTACTATTAAGGGGTTTCTTTAAATCTAATTCGGTCTTTCTTTTTCAATAATTATTGAATTTGGTGAAAAACTAGGGTTTTTGAGAAAACCGTAATTTAGTAAAACCATATGAATGGTTTTTGGTTCCATGATTAAATCTTTCGTGTAATTGGATACATCATGCGGGGATCATGGGTTTTGGGAATGAATTCATACAAAGAAAGAGCGGAAGGCACAAGAAGCAGCATCAGGTCATATATGGAGTGTTTTTCAAACTAAAGATGACACAAGGTTCTTTAAGGTTTCGTGTCAAGAAGGTTACTAGAAACAACAGCTGTTAAATCATTTACAAGATTTAGGGTTCACACAAACCCTAATTGCATTCGACATTAGCTCCTTTTGGTTATTAGGTCGCGAAACAAGTTCTAGCAGTTAAGGTGTGATTACTACTATTTGAAGTGTTACTTCATATTAATACTACTCTTACTATATTAGTACTGCTCGTGTTTATTACTACTGCTTGGTATTATAACTTACTGCTGCCAAGATGGATTGATGAGTAAAGGTTTGTGCTGCTCATCCAAGAACGTGTTTATGTTGAATTCACTCGTCGATGTTGCTGTCCATATAATTATACAAGGTTCAACGAGGGTTAGTACTGTTACTTTTTAGTAGTTATAACTACTTTAGATTGAACATGAGTTAGTACTGTTAAAGGAATTTTAGTACTGCTCAATATACATGTTTAGTACTGCTATCCTTATAGCAGTTAATACTGCTAGGTTTATTTCTAGAAGTTAATACTGTTGGCTTTATTCGGATTTCTACTATTAGTGACATCTAGAAGTTAATACTGCTCGGGTTATTCAGAAGAGTTTATACTGCTTTCTTTGTCCGAGAAATACGGTTTGTACTGTTAGTATTGTTCGATATCGGGTGACAAAGCATGTTTATGGATTTTGGATGAGTTTATATTTTGGACAACACAACACAGGAAAGAATATTTTGGTTTTGGTTTACTTGTTCTCAACAGGTTTAATGGCTCGTTTTTGTATTTCTTGGTTTAATTGATTACGAAGATTAAGTGGAATTATTTGGGTTTGTGTTCTTATCATATCTCGAATGGCTTATAACATTTGGAGATAATTTGTTCGTGCTTAGAATTGATGTGACGAAGACTTGACAAATCTAGCAAAGGTGTGTGATTTTTCTTATGGTGCTCAATGCTTACATTTGCTATCACTTTGGTTATGTGTCTCATAGAAGATGAGGATAATTGTCAAGAGATTGCGGTCTCCTTATACATTGATTTTGGGTATACGTTCGAAGTCACGTGGATAGTACAAGATATAAGACACAAGTTTTGGTTATTCTACTTCTACATCAAGTTCGTTATACTTAATTTTCTTCATCAGTAATCATTACATAGATCCTACAGAATTGAAGATTCACAAAGTGGTTAACATATGGGTTTCAAGGGAAGCTTATTGTTAAAAATGTTTAAACCCCATTTTTTTTTAAACATGCACCACTTAGGGAAGTGTTTCGTTACACTGTAATCTTTATTACTACTACTATTTTTAGTGTTCTACTCCTCAAAGTCATTATCGTATTATGCTTCATGAAGGTTATTTTGAGAATTGGAAGCTGGATTAAATAGTTTAGTGATATATGGTTTTGTAGCTGATTTGACCAAGGTGCATATTACAGAGACCCCCTATCTGGATAATTACAAAAAGGGGAAGAAGATTACAAGTTTATTGATTTGCAGCTCTTAAATGTGGTGCTGATAAAAGGAAATTTACTTAAGGGAAGTTTGAATCATTCAGGGAGATGATCACATCTCAACTTCAGGGGAAGCTGACTTTGTTTGTTTTGTCATCATCAAATAGGGGAATATTGTTGGGATTCTTGATTTGATTAGTCACAGTAAATAAAGATAATGAAACAAAAGGTACTAAAAAAACATTAAAGAATTCACTAGCAGGAGGATAATATGTATAATCAGGAATATCTCCTTAAAAGATAAAAATAAACAGAAATATTCTTTTAAAAATATTTAAAAGATTTACTTGTCTAATGTTTATCTTCCTTTGTATAGGGGGGGAGTCCTGAGATCTCTCTCTATAATTAAGAATCATAGACACATAGTATTGTGTGCACAAAAATATGTATAGGTGGAGTTAAAGGATTGTGTGAGTCTAGGCGTGAGGTTACTCTAATAATAACGCCTATAATTTGTGTGTAGCCCCAAGGATCTTTGATCCCAATTAGATTGTAATCGTTCTAGAATTGATCATCTAGAATTGGGGCATGATGGAAACGTATGGTAATAAAACCTTGTTTAAATAACATTGAATTGTGTTCATTATATTTCGCTGCATTGTACCTATATTCTTTGTTATTTTTGTTAATCCTAGATATAAAGATCTAAACAATCTGAGCTTACAACGATTCTTTAGGTTTCCACATAAAGCGCACTTGAAGCGTACACTCCCCTTTTATCTGAAGCTCATGGTTTGACGAATTGTACATAAGCCATCGACCCTTGAGATTAGAGAACAACAATCCGGATAGATAGAAGTATGTTGTTACCTTAGTCTTGATAACCTGCAAGAAGGAAGAAGTAGAAAACGTAAACCCATTGCTTGAAGGTTCTGATGGATAGAAAACTTGCAATCTCACACTACAGTTATTTTATAAAATTCTCGTGTTACTAATTCAGTTAATTTTCATACATGGAAAAAAATTCCATCCAAATTGGAATCCACTAGACAAGTCCTAGTGTTGCTAGTCCTAGATGAAGCAGACTTCCGTGGACCCTAACTCCTTCTATTTCTTGAGCATTTCCTTAATGTTTCTTTTTGATATTCATGTTTTTATACAATTAGCACTTTGGTTATCAGCACGAGAATTCATGTCATTCACATAATTAAGCACACAAACATCATGATTGGCAGTAACTAAACATTGCTTACACATGATACAAACAATTTTGGATTTATCATTTCAAATGGCAAGCGTAATGTTATTACATTCAGATGAACATGCTTCTAAGTTTAAAGAATCGTGATTCATCTATAAAAAGGCTAGAGCAAAAAGTAAATCACCTCGCTCAGTCAATTTCCACACACTACCCTAAGCACACTCTAACGCCTAAAACATAGACATTTGGTAAAAAAGTAAAAAGGCGCATCCTTGAGGAAAATAAGGAACCAACTATAACTCATGATAAACCAAAACAACAACTACAAAAAGTAGTTTCTCATGAAATCAAGGAATCACCCACACACTACTCCATTACCCGTCAAAATAGAATTCCTCCAAAAGAAACTGATCCAGGAAGTTTTATCCTTCCTTGTATTATCGGAAACCACTCCATGAGTAATGCTTTAGCTGATCTAGTGGCAAGTATCAGCATTATACCCTATTCCTTATTCAAAAGATTAGGACTTGGGAGCTTGAAACTAATTAAAATGACTATCAAAATGGCTGATAGATCCATGCAGTCTCCAAAAGGGATAAAAGAAAATGTTCTAGTGAACATTAGTAACTTCGTTTTTCCTGTTGATTTCGTCATTCTCGACATCATGGAAGATGAAAATGTCTCGATCATCCTAGGCAGAACATGTTAGCAACTGCTCATGCAAAGATTGATGTCTACGGTAAAAAGATCTCCCTAGGAGTTGGAAATGATCAAGTCGTTTTTAATATCAATAAAAAAGAATCTCCTGCCTTTATTTCTCCTATTTGCGTTATAAATGAAGTAGATAAAACACAACAATTAGTCATGAATGACGAAAAGGTAAGGGACTTTGAAAATTGTAACAACCATGGCTTGAGCAGGTTGGTCAAACCATAGTGTTGACCTAATTATCTGTTCTATAAGTTTGGTTTATGAGATTTTGGTGATTTTATGTGTTCTATATGTGTTTTATGAGGTTTGAGAAATAACCTAGTGAGTGTGAGAATCTCATTAAGGTTTGATTATGATAGAGTTTGCATGAGTTCATTTCGTTCACTTTTGGTGACATGGAAATGACTTATGTGATTTTAGCGTTTTCGCGTTAATTGTGTATGTATCATTATGTGTATGTATTAAGTATTAGTAATTTTAAGGGATAATTAGGTTTTAGAAGTTAGGTTAAGAAAAAAAATGTAAATTTCTATTTTTGGAAATTTAGGTTGGAAATGAAAAGTTATTTTTAGAAAGCTAAAACGAAGGTTTTGCGTAAGAAGGTTTTGGAAACGATTAAGGGTTTTTATAAAATATTAAATTGCAAGGGTTTTAAGTGTAATATAATACTTTAAAAAAATAAAAAATATATATATAGGTGTGTTTGATCGCCGGTTATAGAGGAAAAAAAGGGGGAAAGAAAGCCCAACTCAACCCAAACTTGGTCACCAAGAAAACTTAGGTCTATATAAACAAACCTAAGGTAAACCAAATTAGGTTTCTCCTCCCCTCCTCCCTTTTTGGTCGTCACTTTTCCCCAAGAAGAAGAGAAACCCCAAAAAATTTAGGGTTTAAGGTATTCCAATAATCCCTTGTTCATTCTTTGGTTAATTAATGTAATCTAGCATGATGGATTAGGGTTTTAAACATGTAATTTTCGGCTAGGGTTTGGATTAGGGTTTTATGTTTCTGAAATTTTATGATGTATAGATCATGTTTGATTATTCGTTTGATTGTTTTCATGATTGGGTTAGTCGGTTAGGGTTTGATCTTTAGATATAGTCGTTTTAATTTATTGCAAAATTTTGGTCAGTCTTGTAGAGGTCATAACTCATTCATAAAAATTCAAATAAACAATTTACAACATACTGGAGATAACCTCAGAGAGTCTACTTTCCAGCAAAGTTGGTCTCGTGAGTTTTTATGGTCGGGAAGTGGGTCAAAAGGTCGTTACAAAATCAGTGTGTAAAACTGTGACGAATTTCAGTTGTGATTTTGATTTTTCTAAAAATACTTAGACATCTAGTTAGAGGCTCTAAATCATGTGGAAGTTATTTTTGCTAAGCCTAAAAATACTTAGACATCTACTTAGACATATATTGTGTGTGACCCCTGAATTTTTGCTAAGCCTAAAATAAGGTCTAAAGTGGTCATCTAGTGTCATACTTTTAGGGGGTCAGGTTCTGGATGAATTCTGCACACTTTGGATTAATGAATTTCTAAAAGATATTTGTAAAAGGTTAATGACTTTGGGAGAGCTATGAGAGGTTCATAGGACATATATGTAGCATGTTTAATTTTGATTTGAATTGTGGAAGTGTTTAAGTGGTACGTTTAGGACGCGTAACTGAGTATAAAATTCTGCTCTAATCCAGAAAATTTAAAGTGTAGTATTGAAGTGTAAATGGTGTATATAAGAGTTGGAAAAGGTTTAAAATAAGTATAGAACTATGGTAGATAGCTTAGATATCCATCATAGTTGAGGTTACATCATATTGGATTAAATGCCTAATTGATGGTAGCTTATTGTGTGCTTAATTGTTTAGATTATCCGTAAAGTGTTTGTGAAGCTTTTATTGGATTCTTTTTGGAAGCTAAGCATCAGGTGAGTTTCATAGCCCCTTTTTCTTATGTTTTCTTGGGGTGAAAATGATGCAAAGAGGTTTTGAAATGTTTTAGTTACTTTGATAATGTGATTTAAAAAGATGCCATTGGCATGGTATACGTGACTATTGTATGTTATGTGCTACTTGCTTTTATGGTATGAATTGTTGTGCTTGAGAGTGATCGTCTCATGGCATTTATGGATTTGAATTGTAGTAAGCGTGGTCGTCTTATTACTGTGAGTGGTTTGGTAGTAAGCGTGATCGTCTTATTACTGTGAGTTGTTTGAGTGAGCGTGATCGTCTCATTGTTGTTATGTTTTGTGTGAGGATTGAGCGTGAACGTCTCAATGTGGATTGATGTGATTGCATGTTAGCTTGTATGATAGTACGCTGTATGTCCTGCTATGTTATGTTTTATTTATCACAGTAATTGGATTTAAAGTTTGTTTTGCTTGTCTTAACCTATCGACTCTCCGCTAAACCGTGGTGTTGATGTTTTTAAGCAATCATTTTTAGGTGAGATTATTTGGTGCTATGATAGAGCTGACAGTGGCTTGAAGAGACTGTAGGGATGCTTGGAGTTTATTTCATGTTTTCTGTTTGAATTAATGCTATTTGCATGTATGAAGTGTGTAGATTATGTTTTGCATGTCATTTATTGGTGAGACTTACGTTCCATTAATAAAGACTACCTTTACGATTTGAGGGTTTGTTATGACACTTTGTGTATTGCGTTACTTTTAGTTTTCATTTTTAGTATTCTCTATATAGACAACCATGTGTTGTGATGTATCCATTATTGTTTACGCCTCGGTTTCGCCTTGTGGGGTGCTTGTGACATGATTTGTATAAAACATTTGGGTAGATTACTAGGTGGTTGGGGCTAGGAACTTTATTGCTTAAGGGTCCCGTCTATAGTTGCATTTTAGGGCACTAAGTGTTTGTGTTACGTATATTACGTATGTTCCCGCGAACTTAAATAAGCTTTGAATATTTCTTTTTTTTGATGTACTAATTTTTAATTATGAACATATATACTTTTTCATTATGGGGATCTAATAGTATATACCCTTTGTTATTGTTTTAGTCATGTCTTCCCCTACCCCTAGGAGATATCGTTGGGAGATTGTTTACCTTACTGTAACAACATTTCCATTCCCATACTGATTTGCAATTTCTGAAACAACACTAAGCACATTCATATTTTCAACAATCTGAATACCCAGATTCTGAACTGCATTTTGTCTCACCTGATTTCCAACATTGTCATCAACCATTTTCATCTTGATGTCTTGGCTTGTGTTCATACCCAGTTGAGCAATCTGACTATTACGAGGGATTAATAAACTTCTTTGGTTGTTGTTTGTTGGTATGGTATTGACTTTGAATGCTTTAGCCAATAAAGCAAGTGTTGTGTTCATTGCAGTTGTGAGATCTGAACTGTCTTTGGGATTCTGCATTGGTTGTTGCATGAAGTTCGTGTTGAATGAAGGTTGTAGGACAAAGTTGTTGTTAGATTGTGGATGTTGTATGTAGGTAATATGTGATGATTGATCTGGGTGAAACGGTGTCTGAGTGTTTTCCATTAATTCCAAAGGATCATGTGTGTTTGCAATTCGTTGTGCTCTAAAAGCATTGATGTCTTGTTGAGTCGACATTGCAAAAGTGATGTAAATTGATAAACAAGGATCGTTTTAGTGGTTAGTGGTTTGGAATACACGGGATTTTACAATTCTTGATAAAACCGTGAAAAGAATTAAATCTTTCACAGGATTTTACAAAATCAAGAAGAACCCGTGAAAATAGTTGTTGTTAAATCGCCTTTTTAAATAGCCTTGTTAAACAAACTTATTAAACAAACTTGTTAAAAAAGTTGTTAAACCGCCTTGATAAAAAAGTTGTTAAACCGCCTTGTTAAAAAATTGTTAAACCGCCTTGTTGTTAAACCGCCTCTCAAAGAAAACTATTAAACCTCCTCTAAAAAAAACTGTTAAACCTCCTCTCAAAGAAAACTGTTAAACCTCCTCTCAAAGAAAAACTATTAAACCGCCTCTCAAAGAAAACTATTAAACCGCCTCTCAAAGAAAACTGTTAAACCTCCTCTTAAAGAAAACTGTTAAACCTCCTCTCAAAGAAAACCTCTCAAAGAAAAACTGTTAAACCGCCTCTCAAAGAAAACTGTTAAACCTCCTCTCAAAGAAAACTGTTAAACCGCCTCTCAAAGAAAACTATTAAACCTCCTCTCAAAGAAAACCGTTAAACCGCCTCTCAAAGAAAACTGTTAAACCTCCTCTCAAAGAAAACTGTTAAGCCTCCTCTCAAAGAAAACTGTTAAACCTCCTCTCAAAGAAAAACTGTTAAACCTCCTCTCAAAGAAAACTATTAAACCGCCTCTCAAAGAAAACTGTTAAACCTCCTCATAAAGAAAACTGTTAAACCTCCTCTCAAAGAAAACCCCTCAAAGAAAAACTATAAAACCGCCTCTCAAAGGAAACTGTTAAACCACCTCTCAAAGAAAAACTGTTAAACCTCCTCTCAAAGAAAACTTTTAAACCTCCTCTCAAAGAAAACTGTTAAACCTCCTCTCAATGAAAACTGTTAAACCTCCTCTCAAAGAAAAACTGTTAAACCTCCTCTCAAAGAAAAACTGTTAAACCGCCTCTCAAAGGAAACTGTTAAACCGCCTCTCAAAGAAAAACTGTTAAACCTCCTCTCAAAGAAAACTGTTAAAGCTCCTCTCAAAGAAAACTGTTAAACCTCCTCTCAAAGAAAAACCGTTAAACTGCCTCTCAAAGCACGAAACTAAAATTTTTCAAAACACAAAAAGACTCACTTTTGATCATTTTTACCTAAAATTTCTTGTACTTCTTACCTATCTAAGACTAGTAGAACCATAAAAACACAAAATTTATGATTTTTAACACAAAAAGTTTAAAATCAAGATTCTTAGACCAAAACTCTTTTCGAACCAAAAAGAACATAAAAGATCAAGATTTTGATGTTTTTCCAAGGATCTACTTGTATTTCTAGCCTCTACTTAGGTAAATAAACAACAAAGTTGCAAGCTTTATGGTGTTTGAACACACAAAAGTGAATCCCACTTTTGTATATGATTCAAACCAAAGAAAAACAAAGAAAAAAACAAGAATAATGATCACTAATCACTAATCACTCCATTGCTCTTGATACCACATGTTAAATGATATCATTTCATGACCATAAAACACCAAATAAGATAAGAAAAAATCTTAGAGAGAGAAAGAACTAGAGAGAGAAATAAAAGAGAGAAAATGGTTACTTGCACTTAGAGAGAAATGAGAAGCAACACCCTTCCTAACATGCTAGGAATGGGTATTTATAGTTACAAGAGATAAAACCTAAGGTGGTTCATTTGGGCTTTATGTTGGGCCGAACATAATACAAATGGGCTTTAAGCCCGACACCTAGGCCCAATTAGCTTAAAAGTGATTCCCGTAAACTACGTTTTCTTATACAAGGTTCGGGATTGATAAAGACCATTACTTTACTAATAACATGGCTAACAAGAAAAAAGATACTTTACTTCATGTACTTAATTCTATCTAAAAAATAACACACATAACCCTATACAACACAACCAGTTCTAAATACCCACAAACTAACTTCATAATTGTCAAACTTACACTATCCTAGAAATCCATGACCCCCTTCAGCTTCTAGATGAAAAGGTCCTTATCTCGGCCCCTTAGCTCCATCTTCCTCCCCAAGATCTGTA
>BQNB010097898.1:0-23623 GCA_026074375.1 Tanacetum coccineum | reverse complement strand
GTAAAATAAAACAAGTGGTCACTAGACATGTTCCCATAATATGTATGGCATTGCATTCAAACTTTCCCAATTTATTTTTTACTCCCAAAATGACCTATGATCTGGTCTCATAGTTAAATAAACCTCTACTAAGTTTCGTCTTTTAACTCTTAATTTATCAAGGTGTACTAAACGTTTTTAAACTTTGGGACTAGACGTAAAAACTCAGTTTCTGATTTTAACTTGACTTGATGAACTCATAACTCCTAGCTCACAAATGTTCTAAATATGAGGCTTTCACTCATAGAAAGCCCTTTGAGTCTAGGTTTCAAAAATGTAAGGCTCGTTATCTACAAAGTTTCAGAACCATAGTAAAAGACTCTTTTACCCCTGACTACTCAAACCAGATTATTTCCAAAAAATTTACCCTTTACGAAAACGGTCATAAATCCCAAACCATGATAGCAATCAAAGTGATTCCAATTGGAGAAGTTATATTAATGTGTCTAATACTGACCCATGCTTTAAAATGCAGAACTTTGTGGAAAAGTTTAGTGGTTAAATCCGTTTTCCAAACAACTATCCAGATTCGACTAGTTACCGTAAAACGGCCATAACTTCCTCATCCGGAGGAATTGGTTGGGCATCCAACTATCCCATGATGCTAAGACCTATATATATCCATTTATTAAATTTCCCAGGAGGCTATAGGCCAAAAAGTTTGAGATAAACCCACGTTTTGCTACTGATATACAAACAGTTTTATAAACCCTTTCTAAAATCAATCCAAACATTATTTTGTTTCCTCTAAATCATAACACAATGCCATAACTAATCATTGAACACAATCATAAACTCAAAAACCCAATATTTCCAGAATCCATCATCCATTTGCATGGTTCAAAACTGAAAGAAAAATTAAAAGTAAAGAGAAGATCTTACTAGGAGTTGATTTAGGCTAAAAAATCAAAAACAAAAACACCCTTCTCATCCTTGGGCTGATTTCGAACCAAAGAAGACCCAAAACCAAAGATTCAAATGCTTCTAACCCTCTAAGATATCACTAATATTTGCCTCAACAAAACCCCAATGAACCCTAGCCAAAACCCTTCAATAAAACATCAAGAACTTCTTTAAATCTTCATGAAAGTTTACCAAACTTTGCAAGGGGTTTTAGGATGATGATAAGATGATAGAAATGTGTATAGAATTTTTGTGAGAGTGGTGGTGGTGTGATGGTTGTGCACGGCAGCAAGAGGGGGCCAAGTGAGGAGGAGAAAAGCATGTTATGGAAAAGTGAAGTAATAATGAGATTTTATGGAAAAATGAAATGTGTTATGTGTGGTTTTGGTTAAAAACGGCTAGGGGAGGGTTATAAGGGTTTTTATTATCTATTTTTTTGATTTTATAATGTGTATGATTAATTAAAAGTGTGGTGCAAAAGCTAGTTAAATAAAAGGTAAGGTTTTAAGGTAAAAACGCGAGTTTTAAGCAAGAAATTTACGTAAACGCGAAACACTATGGAAAATGACAATGATGTAAATTATAATCATCGGGGAGTATTATGAGAATATTAAACCACTTAAGGCACGAAGACGGAATAGATTCCTAAATACAGCTCACTTAAAGCTAAGAACAGGAAATTTTTACCAAATCAGGTAAACGTAAAATTAATGACTTTGCATAAAAATAAAAATAGAAATAAAGATCGGAATAAATAGTGACCTTAAATACGGAATGTTACAACAAACCTGTTAACGATAAGGCTAGCAGTAGTAATGTTTTACCTTGGCAGTAGAAACATCAACGCGAGCAGTACTAACTTGTATTGGCAGTATAAAGTGCTCTTTCCTCCCGTACCTTTTTGTGACACTTTTTAGCGTCAGTAAAGCACCAATATTTACGATCACCAGCAGTACTGTGTCTCGTGGCAGTAGTAACCACCAACGAGCAGTACAAAACATATAACCACTGTTTAAGCGATACTTTTTCTGTTACTAAACTGTTACTAATTCATCATTCTCATCAACTGCTAATGATTCGTTTCATAGAATAAGTTCCAAAGAACTCTTGAATTATGTAACCAAGAACCACAATCAGCAACCATCTTGTTGTCACAAACCAATCAATAACAATTGTGAACAAACTTCCTGTTATATCAAATTAGGGTTGCTGAAAAACCCTAATATCACCAGATTCGACATGATAACCAAGACAGAAAATTCGTACCTCTTTTCCTTCATAGATGCGACACCAAAACACCTTGTAGATCCTAGATCATGAGCCACGAGGCTCTAATACCACCTGATAGAACCTAATAACCTGATAGGTTTTTTGATCGTTTATAGCTCGAGGTTATATATGTAACACCCCCAAAATGGGTCGTAGCGAAATATGGGTTTGGGAGCGTTACTTCATAGATCAACAGCACAAGATATATAAGAACGACTTTTAAAAGTGTCGTTTAAAACCGATACATTGGATTTAGAAAAATGTTTGTTACAAAAGCCCGAAGCTTTACTTGTTCATTGTTAAATAATACAAAGATTCCAGTTCATAATAAATGTTCCTCCAAAATATAATGCAACCAAATCTTTAATGCAAATGACTTCCAAAATAACGACCACCAATGTATCCCTTGTCTTGTACCTCATTGATCTCCTGAGAAAACATGCTTTAAAACGTCAACAATAATGTTGGTGAATTCATAGGTTTGTAAATTGTATGAGTGTAGGACCGTAATTGTTTAAAGTGTGTATTGCATGGTATACAATATCTAAAACAGTAAGTATTGCATGGTATAAAATATTCAAAACAGTAAGTGTTGCATCGTATACAATATCCAAAACAGTAAGTATTGCATGGTATACAATATCCAAAACAGTAAGTATTGCATGGTATGCAATATCCAAAACAGTAAGTATTTCAAAGTTACTTGCGTCCAATTGTAAAACAAAGCATGTTCTCACCCCAAAACTTATAAATCATTGTAAAATGTAAAACGTGGGGCTATGAACTCACAAGGTATTAAAAAGTAAATGCATCGTTATAAGATAAACGGGCATGTAAACGAGTATGTATTCAAGTTTGTAAACGAGTACAAATAAGTAAACAAGTTTGTAACGAGCATGTATTCTCCCCCAAAATAGTTGAAAACAAGTAAAACGGGGGCTATGAGACTCACAAGGTATTAAAAAGTAAATGCATCGTTATAAGATAAACGGGCATGTAAACGAGTATGTATTCAAGTTTGTAAACGAGTACAAATAAGTAAACAAGTTTGTAACGAGCATGTATTCTCCCCCAAAACAGTTGAAAACAAGTAAAACGGGGGCTATGAGACTCACCTCGAGTGGATGAGTTTAACAATGTAAATCACAACAGAAAGTGCGTCATAATTACGCCCGAATGCAACCTAATCAATTATAGGTCGTATGAGTACTAAGTACTTTGAATAACTACTACCATATATAATTCTATATAGCTACATCACCATCTAATTGAGTTTGTGAAATAATATTTAAATTGCTTTTGATAAATATTATCCGTGTGTTTGTACTCGTATAATCGAATAAATAATTCAATTGTCTTTGTAAAATAATATTTATAAAGTTTAGGACATGTATAAATATTATATAAATGATTCTAAAATGTTTCGCAAAAATTTATATTAAAAACGAACCAACACTATTCATGTCAGGAAATAGTGCACAAGTATAAAATAGTGTGTATCTTTCTCGTTTTAAGCCCGTTTGGTATGTTTCTTATTTCCACGCTTTCGTATTAAGACGAGTTATCAAAATATTATATTTTCATATTTTTTTACCTACTGATAAACAGTACTTTTTACTGTTCATGACAGTTTATAAAGTTATTTTTATAAACTTAGTTATCGTAAACTCGTAAACGTCGTATTTTACTCATTTTAGGTCCGTTTTTAGTGATTCTTTCGAGCACGTCTTTGTTATTAAAAGTTCTATCATATTAATGATGTTTTCAAAATATATAGATCTGATGTGAATAGTAATTTTTATAAAATTATTTTTATAAACGTGTTTAATTAGCGTATAACTTAAAATTAGCGTATCTCCTTCGTTATAAATCGGTTTTTCTAGTTCTTTATATGCCCACGATCCTTGAGACATGTAGTATCTTATAAAAACATAAAATAGACATGTAAAAATCCGAATTCCAACAGAACCCTTTTGGATTTTTCTCAAAATGTGTTTAAAAGTTGTTTTTATAACTTTTTAGCTTAACCACTTTGTTACAATTCTATTACAACCCTCAATATCACATGTCTTACATCTTTAGGGTCCTTAGTCCCTGATTAGTCCAAAGATTTTCCAAAAATCTCAATATCCATGAGTTTACATACTCATTTGTTCATTAACTTTTATAAGTATACTTTTTAGGTAACTTGTTTATATATACTTTTTATACATAAACCTCACATGTACAATACTTATACCTCTATTATAACATGATATTAAGATCCATATATCATATATAAAAGTTTACCAAACCTCAAACAAGTGTAAAAATCCATTTTTACAAGTAAATAAGTTCCTAGATGGTGATTAACTACATAGACATTATATATATGCATAAAATCACAAATATAAAATGAGATTTAAGGTTGCTTAAGTAACCTAGTTTGAAGTATGATGATGAAAAAAATTGATTAAACCATTATTTAGGTGAAAACCCAAGCTTTCAACACTTGTAAATACCCTAAATTCAAGTAAACCCCCTAATCTTGAACCTTCTTGGTTTAACACTTGTAAACCTTAAACCAAACCTTCAAACCTTCTTGGGTTATCTTAGATATGATGTAGAAACACTTGGAAATGTGGTAAATAAAATTTTTATGGGTGGTTTATGGTGGTGTTATTGAGCCGTGGATTAGAGAGAGCAAAAAGAGAGGTTTTGTTGGTTTTTCACCTAAGAAATGAGAGTGTATGTGTTATCTTTCTAGTTACTTTCTTTATATACTTCTTGGACCTAGATGAGATCAAGACTAGATTCATAAAAGACATGGTGAGGGTTTTAAGGAAGTCTTGGTCAAGACTTGGAAGATAAGGGTCCTTGGTTCCCTAAAATGGACATCATCTCATGATTTCTAGGAAAGTGTTTTGCAAGATATTTTCTTGGTATCCTACCTTGTATATCCGGTCACATAGGCTAAAATGTGATGATATTTCGTAAACTTTAGGTATTGGGTATAATTGTGGGTATTTGTTGAAGCGTAGAAAAGTTTTGGTGGTTTCGGGAATGCCTAAACGTATTTTATCGCGAAACATAAACACTTTACGTAACCAATAAAAATAAAATGTACAAAGTTAATAATTATCCTCAAAATAATTACTTAACACTTGCTTGATGTAAACATTTAATTGTTTGATGCCCGTTTACATTGAATGATAATTTTTATCTTACGCGATTTAACTTAACGATTACGATTTAAAAGCAAACGCGTACAATACTAAAAATAAATAGTGAATTTATTGACGTCATAAATGACCCTAAAACACGGGGTATTATAGTCTTCCCCCGTTAAATGATCCTTGTCCTCAAGGCTTAAGACGCGACACTTGATAACGCTGCGGTCTTTGTGAAGAGATGTAGATATTTCTTTCGAAATTGATCCTCGCGTTCCCATGTAAACTCAGGGCCTCGCCTAGAGTTTCATTGAACATTGATAATTGGGATACGACTTTGTTTCAATCGTTTAATGTCACGATCCATGATTACTATTGGTTCCTCGACAAAATGAATCTTGTCATCAATATGAAGTCCATCCAACGGAATGGCTAATGGTTCGTTGTCACGGCACTTTTTCAAGTTGGATACATGAAACGTGGATTTTTGGGGGGTTTACCGTGGCGTGGGGTGGATGGCATTTATAACGAGGGCGTGGGGTGCGTGTGAGCTCGCAAAGCTGGTTGGTTTGGGTTTGGGTGGTTGGAACGGAGCAGGTAGTTATCCGTTGAGGGGTGTTTTGAGTGGAGACGATTAAGCAACTGGGTTCAAGGCTGGTCACTTGGTTGAGGTGAGTTGGAAGTGGTGGTGGTGGTGATGTTTGGGGAGGGGGGTTAGGGGGGTGGTGTGCCCGGGGGTTTATGATACGACGTTGGGGGTGTGTTTTGATATTGGACAGTGAGGGGGGCGGGGTGGGGCGGGGGGGTGGGGGAGGCGGAGGGGGTGGGGGGGGGATGGCACGGTTGTCAGGGGTGCTCGGAGGGGGGGGGGGGGGATGGGGAGGTATTGGGGGGGGGGGGGGAGGGTGGGGGGGGGGGGGTGCAACTGACGGGGCGGGAGTGGGGGAGGCAGCATTGTGCAAGTGAGGTGGGGCAGGGGATAAGGAGTAAGGGGGGGTGGTGGGGGTGGTAGTGAGGCGTTTGGAGTTGAGATGAGTAGTGGATAATGGTGAGGAAGAGGTGAAAGATAGATATGTAAGTAATATCTTCGCTAAGTAAATCTTAGGTCGGGAGTTAATAATTATTACATACTTTCGTGTTTATGGGTTTGACTGGCTGTTGTCTCGGTGTGCCTCGACTTGCACCTCATGGATGTATCCATCCTTTTGTAGATATGTTGTTATAAATCGATCACCAATTTTTCGAACAGACGAACACGATTATTACTCGATAGTTGTTACAACATATTGCAACGAATGCAACCAACCAATGCACGTATAGTTAATCAGATTAATTTGCAAATTACGGATATCCATTTTGACATGCATATTTATTAGGCACATTTATTGTATTGGTGAGCAGCGACCTTGCCTGCATGAGATTACCTTTTATTGCGTATGTGATTGAATTGTTTGATTTGATTTAGTGGTAAGTATATGAATATTGTGACCCTTACGTATGAGGATGTTAATTGAATGTTGATGAATTGGATGCGCTCGATGCTAACTCAAGTGTGGGATTGGATTGGTGGTAAAGTAATGGAAGTACAGATTGAGAGTCAATTATGGAGTAGATTTGGATTTATGTAAATGGCGGCTTGGATATTATTTTAAAATGTATTTTGGCGTTAGTGCTATCAATTGGGTCCTAGAGGAGGCTTTGGTGTGTGGATGTTTTGATGTTTGTGGTTAGGTGGTAGATGGTGTGGTTTAAGCATTTTTAAGTCTTGGTCTTGGAGCGCTCACCATGAGTTATTGGGGGGTAAATGGCTATTGGAATACGACGCCTAGCGGTGTTTGGGTGGGGTGTGGGGGTTGGGGAGGCTAGTGGGGGTTTTATGGGGTGGGATGTTTTGGGGTGGGTGGTTTTTTTGGGTTGTTTGTATCTGTTGGATGTGGTTTTTTTGGGGTGGGGTGGTGGGTGGGTTTTGGTTTGTTGGTGTATTGTTGGTATAATTAGTGGGTGGAGTGTAAGGCTTTAGGGTTATCGTAGACTGAGCGTATTCTGTTCTGGCACGTGAGACTCATAGATCGTACTGTGTGGGGTGGGTGTTGGGGTTGGGTGATTTGGGTCGTGGTCTATATTAGTGGTTAGATTGATCTGAATTGGTTTAGATCAACTGAGGGAGAATTTAGTGCTACTAGTGGCAATATACAGCTAGGGTATGGGGGCGGCGTGAGGTGTGGTGGGGGTTGTGAGGGGGGCGGTTTGGGATGGGGGGGTGGTGGGGGTCATGTGCTTGTGGATGTGGGGATGTTGTCTGTCACTTGTACTGTGTTGTTGGGGGGTGGGGGGGTTGGGGGGGGGGGGGGGAGGGGTGGTGGGGGGGGGAAGGGGGGGCGGGTGGGGTGTTAGAGGGGGAGGAGGGAGGGGTAGGTGGAGGAGGGAGAGGAGCGGGGGGGGGGGAGGGAGTAGGGAAGGTGGGAATGCTGGGGGGGGGGGGGGGGGGGGGGGTGGGGGGGGGGGGGGTAGGTAGGAGAAGGATGAGGCGGGGTAGGGATGTGAGGGGGGGTGGAGGGGGGGGGCGAGGGGGTGGTGAAGGGATGATTTGATTGAAAGGGGGGGGGTGGGGGAGCGGGGGGGGGAGGGGGGGGGGGTGGTAGGATGGTTGGTGAGAGGGGGTGTAGTTTTAGAAAGTTATAGGATAAGGAGAGGTAAGGAATAGGGGAGGGGAGAGGAGGAGGGGGGGTAGGGAGGTTGGGGATGTATCAGGATTGATAAGGGGATGTGGTGGGGGGGGGGGGGGGGGGGGAGGCCGCGGGGGTGAAAGAGGAGAGGGGTAAGAGGAGAGGGAGTGGGAGGGGGTGGGGTGGGGGAGAGAGAAGGTGTGGGGGTATAGGAGAAGAGAGATGTAGGGGGTGGAGGGGGGAAATGGTTAGGTCTTTAAATGGGTGAACAGAAAAAGGAGAATAATGTGGGTTTGGGGTGGGGGGTGGTTAGAAAGGGCACGATGACCCTCCCCTCATGGTTAGGGTGGTAGTTGGGTGAAATATGGGGTGGTGTGTGGATTATAATTAGAAATTTAAGGGGGGGGTAATGTGTTATTTCTATAGAGGTTGGGAGACGGATTGTGCGTTAGGGTTTGTGGGGGGGGTCAACTTTAGTTAATATAGTGAGTGAGTATTGTTAGTGAAATGGGGGAGGGGGGCATATGGTGAGATGGAAAAAGGATGGGTATTCTTTCTTTGAGGGTGACAAATTAGGTGGGTTGGGGTGAAAGTAGACAAGAAACTTAGGAGATAATGGGAGAGAGGGGGGGGTGTGATGGGAGTATGAAATTAAAAAAAAATCGCGGGTTAGAGGAAGATAGAAGAGGTGGGGGGGGAGGTTCGCTGTCTTGTAACCCCATCGGAGAACTTTCCATCCACTGGCTGTTTTGTTCCTATATGGATTGGGGGGTGGGGGTAGGGACGAGGGTAACAGTAACGATGAATATTTGAGTGCATTAGCGGTATCGGTAGACTTGGGGGTGGGTGGGGGTGATGTGGGAGGAGTGGGTAGGGGTGGGGGGGCGGGGATGAGGTGTCTTCGGCGGGTTAGAGGTGGAAGTGGGTTGATGGGGGGGAGAAGAGGAGAGAGACCATGGGGGGGGGAGGGGGCCGGGAAGGGGTTAGCGATTGGCGCTCGGTAGAGCGGGGAGGAGTCTGGCGGCGCTCGGGGATTTGGGATGTAGGGCAATTTGGGTCATAGGTAAGGACTTATGGTAGGGCGTAAAGGGGCTGCGTTACGATGGGGTGGTGCATTGGGTGCTGGGGGTAGGGGGGTGTGTGTGGAGTGCCTGGTATCTGTGGGGGTAAAGGGGGTAGAGGGGTAGGGGGGGGGGTTTGATGGGGTTCGCTGAAGTTAGAATAGGAAGCTTGATTAAGAGGAGGGGCTGGACGGGGGGGAAGAGAAGCGAAGGGGAAAAACACAGGATGGGGCTGATGGGGGGTGGGGACGAGGAGGGGAGGGGGGGGGCGAATTGGGGGGACTCAATGGGGGGTCCACGGACTTGGGATTTATGAGCGTCTTAGAACAAGGTGGAGACCATTTGTTTTGGGAAAGATTAACCAAGATTAGATTAAACTAGGTGGGTAGCAAATAATTAAGGGGTGTGAGGGTCGTTGTACAGAGAAGGCGTAATTCAATGATGAGTGTGTGTATGAGTATTGCGATGAAGAGTCAAAAGAGATGTTGAAGTGTTGGTGCAAATTAATGGAAGATGCATAATTGTCGTATAGGTTGAGACTTTTGTGGAGGGCCTTGCTTGGGGTGTTGGGGTCGGGTGGTTGGGGGATGGGGGGGGGGGGCGCGTGTGGAATGAGGACTATTTTGGTTAAATGGGAGGGGTTGGGGGCTAGATGTGTGTAAGGGGAAAGCTTGGTGTGTATAGAGGGAACTGTTTATGATCAATTGGTTGTGGGTCGGGGTAGGTGGTGTTTGGGTTTCTGTACGTTGTTTGTTTTGAGGAGGTAATTTGATGGTAGGTGGTGGGGTTAAAGTTTGTTGGTTGTGGGGGTGGTGTGGGGTCATTGTTGGGGGGTGGTGGTTGGTACACAAGGTTGGTGTGGGGGGGGTGGTGTGGTGGTGGGGTGGTGGGTTTGGTTTGGGTTTGTGGGGGTGTGGGGGGGGGGTTGGGGGTGGCGGTGTTGTTGGTTGTTGTTTGGGTTGTTGAGGTTGCTGATGACCGAAATTGGTTGGTAGGTGGGGGTTGGGGGTGGTGTGTTGGAATTAGCCTCGCTGGTTGGTGGTGAGTGGGGGAGTGGTGGGGTGGGTTGTGGTTGGTGCGGGGAGGTCGTGGGAGGGGAGGGGTTGGGGTTTGTAAGAGTTGGTGGTGGTGGGGGGTGGGGTGTTGTTTGGATGAGTTGATTAGGGGTGGGTGTTGGGTGTGTGGGTGGTGTTGGTTTCATTCTAATTGGGTTATTCGTGTATTTGTTAATTACAACCGTTGGTGGGGAGGGGGGTAGGTGTGAGAAGGGTGGAGGGTAGGCTGTCGGGTAGTGGCGGGGGGAATTGAACGGGTGGGGAAGGGAGGTGTATGAGAGGATTGGGGTATGGGAGCGGGGTGGTGGGGGGGGGGCAGTGAGTGGGTGATGGTGGAGGGCGGAGATGCTGGTGGGTTGATGAGCTCGGGAGTGGGGGGGGGTTTTAGGTCACCTGAAGGTGGGGGGGGGGCGGGGTGGGGGGGGGGGGGGAGGGGGGGGGGGGGTTGGGGGGCGGGGGGGGGTTAGATGGGGTGGTGGTTGGCACCACACAGATAAGCATCCAAAGATAAACTTGGTTGTGTTTGTTTTTGCCCTAGAACAATGTGTTTTTTACTTTGATCTGTATTGCCGAAGATTCCCTTTTTTATTTCCTTTTGTATTTATCTCTTTTTCCATATTTTTGTTTTTGGTCATTATAAATGTCAGATCAATAAAGTTTTTTTTAAATTAATTATATAATAGATATTAAAAAATAAAAACTTGAACAAGAACAGTTAAGTTATGATGAACCAATTAGACTTGAAGAGCAGATGAATGAGGAACAAAGAGCTCAAATTGCTAGAGATGAGGAGATTGCTAGACAGTGGGATGAAGAAGAAAGGAAAAGAGCTATGGATGCAGCTAAGTCTACAAAGAAGATTGACTGGAATGATCCTTCAGTCATTAGATATCATTCTCTTAAAATGAAGCCTAAGACAATTGCTCAAGCTAGAAGGAACATGATCAAATATTTGAAGAACCAAGGAAATTACAAGGTCACTGACTTTAAGGGGATGCCTTACAATGACATCAGGCCAATCTTTGAAAAGATATGGGATTTTAATCAGAATATTAAGCCTATGGATGAAGAGCAAGGAAGTAAAAAAGCAAAAGTCTCCTGAAAAAGAAAGGTCTACTGAAAAGATTGTGGAAGAAGAGGCTGTTACACAAGGGGAAAGGGAAGAAGTTGTCAAAGAACCAGCAGCAAAGAGAAAGAAGTCTATTCCTAGAAAAACAACAAGGAAGAGACAAAAGCTAGAAGAAGATGCTGAGAAAGATGAACTCAAGGGATTTTTGGATATAGTACCTAGAGAAGAGGCTCCCATAGAGGTTGAATCTTTATCAACAAAGTTTCCTATTGTAGATTGGAAGACATGTGTGTTGACAGAGACTTTCATGTACTATCAAGTTTTCAGAGGTGATGGAAGCTCAAAGAATTATAAGGTACTGAGTGAAATGCTTGAAGATTTTGACAGAATGGATGTAGAAGAATTGTTCAGATTAGTTAAGGAGAGATACAGTACTTCAGCACCAGAAGGTTTTGATCTTATGCTTTGGGGAGATCTACATACTTTGTTTGAGCCTGATAAGGATGATGAGATTTGGAGAGACCAACATGAATACAATCTTTTAAGCTGGAGATTATGTGATTTCTGTGGTATCCATATTTTGTTGATGGACAATGGATTGGCAATCCATATGTTGACAGAAAAGAAGTATCCCTTAAGCCAAGAGATGTTGAGATGTTGTCAAAGATGTTGGTTAAGATTGGAGGTAGACCATGAAAGTTCACAAGCTTTTGAACTCCTATAGATTCATAAGTGATCAAGTGAAGAAATGCAAAAGTGTTTGAAAGAATATAGCAGTATAGAGATTATTATTCAGAAGAAGAAACTGTTGATTTAAAAGACAATCACAAGTTTAGGGAGGATTGTTGAGAATAAATCTTCATGGACTTATTACTGCCAACGTACTAAAGGGTTAGTACTGCCAGCAATTGTTAGTTAATGCCAATGAAACTTAATTACTGTACCCCCACCCCCCCCCCCCCTATTGAAAGCAGGGTTTGTAATGCCTAAATGTCAAAGCTGATGATATGAAAGAGATAAGAAGTCTATGGAGAGCATTTTTGGAATATTTAGTTTTTGTATTGTAATGTTCCTAATAGCATAGGCTGATATATTTGTAAGGGCTCTTGTATTTTATAAAGGAGTTCCCTAGAGTGGATAGTTAGAACTTTTCAAGATTTTACACTTAAGAGAGAAGTTGAAATTGCTTCAAGGTTAGTGTAACACCCAGAACTTACGTGAGTACTCGTATTATTTTTTATATTGAAGCAGTGATTTTGGTATTTATTTGTTTGTTTAGTGATCGTTACTGTTTCATACATTTCTCTAGAGTATCAAAGTGTAGTTTCCGCTATACACTTTGCCCTTTTATATATAATTTTATTTTACAAAAGTCTCAATCTTTGTTATTTTGGGGTTATTCCTAGGTAACAAACTCTATTAAACTAAAGATCGATCAAGGCGTGGCATCAACAAGTGTTTTCAAAGGACTTGATACTATGGTCTTTTGGACAAGATAAGGGACAATCTTATATGCTAACATATATTGATATATAAGGTTATGGTGGATGTGAAAATTTACTAATGTTAAAGTACATAAAACAACGTGTATGTCATAAGTTTCTACATATTATTTACAAAGGGGAAGTTTTGGTTCGTTTGTTTTATGTCAACCCTATCATGTTTTATAATATAGTACACCTACATGACTGATTTAACAAGCCAAATATGGTAAAAGAAAGAACTCAAAAAAATGACATATAACGAAAAAGATACGGCAAATATACGTTTTACGTTAATACCGGATTTATAAAACAAACTTTATAATCGCGAGTTTACGTTAATAAATACTTTTATAAAACTATTTTTATAAAAGTTACTGTTCACCTCAGTAAATAACATTTTGAAAACATCATTAATATGATAGAACTTTTAATTACGAAGACGTGATAGAAAGAATCGCTAAAATCGAAGCTATAACGAATAAAACACGACATTTATGAGTTTACGATAACTAAGTTTATAAAAATAATTTTATAAACTGTCATGAACAGTATAAAGTACTATTCACCGGTAGGTCCAAAATATGAAAATGTCATATATTGATAACTCGTATTAATACGAAAACGTGGATATAAGAAACGTAAGAAACGGGCTTAAAACAAGAAAATTATGCACTATTTCCTACTTATGTACTATTTCCTGACGTGAATAGTGTTGGTTGGTTTTTAATATAAATTTTTGCGAAACATTTTTGAATCATTTATATAATATTTATACATGTTTTAAAATTTATAAATACTATTTTAGAAAGACGATTGAACTATTTATTCGATTATACGAGTACGAACACGGTTATCATTTATCAAACGCGACTTAAATGATATTTCACAAACACAATTAGATGGTGATGTAGCTATATAGAATTATATATGGTAGTAGTTATTCAAAGTACTTAGTACTCATACGACCTATGATTAATTAGGTTGCACTCGGGCGTATTTGTGACGCATTTTTCACGCATTTGATTTACATTGTTAGACTCATCCACTCGAGGTGAGTTCATAGCCCCACGTTTTATATTTTACAATGATTTATAAGTTTTGGGGTGAGAACATGCTTTGTTTTACAATTGGACGCAAGTAACTTTGAAATACTTACTGTTTTGGATATTGCATACCATGCAATACTTACTGTTTTGGATATTGTATACCATGTAATACTTACTGTTTTGGATATTGTATACCATGCAATACTTACTGTTTTGGATATTGTATACCATGCAACACTTACTGTTTTGAATATTGTATACCATGCAATACTTACTGTTTTGGATATTGTATACCATGCAATACACACTCTAAACAATTGCGGTCCTACACTCATACAATTTACAAACCTATGAATTCACCAACATTATTGTTGACGTTTTAAAGCATGTTTTCTCAGGAGATCAATGAGGTACAAGACAAGGGATACATTGGTGGTCGTTATTTTGGAAGTCATTTGCATTAAAGATTTGGTTGCATTACATTTTGGAGGAACATTTATTATGAACTGGAATCTTTGTATAATTTAACAATGAACAAGTAAAGCTTCGGGCTTTTGTAACAAACATTTTGCTAAATCCAATGTATCGGTTTTAAACGACACTTTTAAAAGTCGTTCTTATATATCTTGTGCTGTTGATCTATGAAGTAACGCTCCCAAACCCATATTCCGCTGCGACCCATTTTGGGGGTGTTACAGATTGGTAATCAGAGCCAAGGTTATAGAGAACCAGGTCAAATGTTTTGCTGGACTATAACCGTTTTCAAACATTGCATTCATACAAAGGGGTTTTTCACGGGACACACATACACTAGTTGTTTGCATTAGTTGGTCTTACTAGATGCTTACATGATTCATATACGTGTTTATATTATAGTACGTACATTACTATAAGGGCCTTACATATATATGCAAAGATGAGTTTGCATTCTTTCGCATACTCTACAATTATTTATATAAGGGTTATTTATATAAATATTGGAACATTTCTTTAGGCGAGGTAGTACTATAAGCTCGTAGGTCCTAAACGCTACCTAAACATTAAGCTATCAGATATGATATCTTACCATCATTCAATTTATGCCAGGAGCGCATATTCATATTTACCATACATCATCTCACAACACTCTATTTTCGGAGCACGACGAAGATAACTAAACTAATCTAATCTTATTACTCTTCTGATTTTGAAGATAATGCCTCCAAGGAAAGCACCCAGAACCAGAACCACACCAGCCACAACAACCAACACCACATCTGTCACTAATGCCCAGCTTCAGGCAATGATTGACCAAGGCGTTGCTGCCGCTTTGGCAACACGTGATGCTAACAGAAGCACGAATGGCGAAGACAGCCATAATTCGGGAACGGGTGTCAGAAGGACTGAACGCGTTGCTCGAGAGTGCACTTACCAAGACTTCATGAAGTGCCAACCCCTATTTTTCAAAGGCACTGAAGGAGTTGTCAAATTAACCCAGTGGTTTGAACGGATGGAAACTGTGTTTCGCATAAGCAATTGCACTGTGGAAAACCAAATCAAGTTTTCCACATGTACTCTTCTTGGAGTTGCTCTAACGTGGTGGAACTCACACGTTAGGACTGTTGGTCACGACGTTGCATATGCAATGACTTGGACTGACCTGAAAAAGAAGATGACAGACAAGTACTGCCCGAGGAGCGAGATTAAGAAACTCGAGGTCGTTGATCTATGACAACCATGACTTGGAGCAGTTGGTTATAGTGTTGACTTATGGATCTGTTACAATGTATGGGATATGTGTTATATGTGTTTTTGTGAGATATGTGAGATTGGATAATCAATCCATTGAGCGTGATTCATTCTTGAGGATTTGGATTTGTGTGGATTTTATGGAAAGTCATTTCGTTCACTTTTGGTGATAAGAAAATGATTTGGTTGATGGAAAGCGGTTCGCGTTAATTATGTAGAGTAATTATACGTATACGTATTTATGTGTTTGTGTTTTTAGATAAGATTAGGTGTAGTAGTTAGGATATTGAGAGAAATGGAAAATTCCTTTTTTGGAAAGTAGATAATAAAAATGAAAAGTTAATCTATTTTTAAAGGTTTGTAAAGTGGTTTACAAAAAAAGATATACTCAAATAAGCTTAGGTTTTTATAAAATTAATGGTAAAGCAATTATTAAGTTAATTATAAATAATTAAATTATTTTTTTGATTCATGAATAGTAAAAAAACGAATTTAGAAAAGAAAAACGAATTTTAAAAGGAAAACAAACTTAATTAGACTTTATCTATAATTAGTTGGGGGCCTATAAATACAAAATAAAATCCCATAACCTCCCCCCCACCCCCCATTGTATAACCGGTCAAACAAAGAAGAAAAGAAGAGAAAAAAATTAGGGTTTTTGCTTTTGTGAAGAAAACAAGTTCTAAGGTAAGTTTTACTTAATCTTTGTTAAATATTAATCTTTAATCATGTAATAATTAATATGGTGGATAATTAGGGTTTCATTAAATTTGTAATTAATGATATAATAATCATGTTATAATGATTAGGGTTTAATTAGAAGCTTATGGGTGTAATTGGTTAGACTTAATTCGCGTTAGAATTTGATTTAGATTGGGGCAGAATTTAGGGCTATGTTGTTTGGCTGATATCTCAATGATGGTAATAGGTTTTGTCAAGTTTACGGTGTCTATAACGTATCTCAGAGAGTCTAGTTTCCAGAACATCCAACCTCGACGGTTTTTGAGGTCGGGAAGTCATTCAAACGTTGATTGCAAGAAAAGTTGTCAGAGTAGTAAATACGGGTCAGATTTAGGTCAGATTACGAGGTATAAAACCCCCACTTAAAATTTTAATTAGGATTATTCCTTCTACAGGAGTTTAGTTCTATGTGTCTATTAGAAATCCCCCAAAGGAGAGCTTCTGATTTGGAGTCTAAGTATGGTTTTTAGGTCCAAACTTTTTAGTGTGCAAACAGATCCGAATTGGGACTGTTTTGAAGTTTGATTTTCTTAGGAGTACTTGTGCATGTAAATGGCTCTTGGGAATCATGAGGTAGTTAATATACTCATAAATGAACATAGGTGATTTTTGGTATGAATTATGGAGGTCAGTAAGTAGAGGTTTTGAGTACGTTAAGTCACGTTAAAATTCTATAGTTTTGAACAAATTGTGACTAACTAGTGAAACTTGTTAACGAAGTGGTTAAAGTTGGGTATGGTGTCGGGGTGACCCATGGGGTTAATAGAACACCTTAGACATCCATCATATGATTGTTACATGTGCATTAAGCTTTTGGCTTAGTAGCGTGTAACACGAGTTATTTTGTTGTTTAGATTTGTGCTAGTTGTTTGTGAAGCTTTTTGTTGGAATCTTTTGGAAAGCTAAGCAAAGGTGAGTTTCATAGCCCCTTTTTCTCATGTTATTTTGGGGTGAGAATGATGCTTGTTGTCGTGTTAAAATATTTTTAAGCTTGCTGTAGTTATGTGTATTGGATCGTGGGCACGTTCCGTCCCGTTGCGTTATGATATGATATGTTTGGTATTGTGGATCCCAATATGCAAAATGAGGTTTGGCGGTGATAAGACTGTGTGAGCTAATATGAGGCCATGTAGCGCACATATGAATTTGGTATGATTGTGGATCGTGGGCACGTTCCGTCCCGTTGTGGTTAATTGGTGTCATGAATTGTTTTGGTAATTGCAGCAGCTAATTGAAATTTTATTTTGGATATTGTTGTATGTCGTAAACCTATGATTCTCGCTCAACTTTATGTTGACGTTTTAAGCATCATTTTCAGGTAAGCTTAATGGTGCTAAGATAGAGCGAAGTGGCTAGAAGAGACCGTAGGATGCTTGGAGTTTATTTATGCTTTCTGTTTGAATAAATGCGTTTGCATGAATTGTTTGGATTATGTTTTGCATGTCATTTATTGACGAGACCTCTTTCTCATTAATAAAGACACTGTTAGGTTTTGGGTATTGTTATGACACTTTGTGTCTTTGCTTTACTTTAGTTTTCATTTTAGTATTCTCTATATAGACACCATGTGTTGTGATGATATCCATTCTTGTTTACGCCTTGCGTTTCCGCCTTGGCGGGGTGTGACAGATTGGTATCAGAGCCATTGGTTATAGAGAAGTAGGTGGTTGAGCCTAGACTATAACCTAGGAGTCCTTCATGTAGATGCATTTAGGGCTTAAGTGTTTAATGCTATAACTGCTATGCTTCCCCTCTATTTTTGCATAGCTTATATATTTTATATTTTGCTAAGTTTTCATTTAGTTATTTTGTCTACCATTATTTGATATAATATGTATTACTTTCTTAGTATTTTAGCTATGTTTTTCCCCCACCCGTAAGAAGTCTCGTTGGGGAACCGTTTTCCCAACTAGACTTAAGCGTTATAAGGAGCCTCTTGTGGAACCGAAGGAGATAGGATAGTTGATCGTTTGTCGGATGTGCGTAATAGGGTTGGACCCGCGGAGTCGGGTGATTCTTGCGGAGGCAAAGTCAAACCCAAGCGAGGCCCAGCATAAGTTTATCTCGTCCATTACCTCGTCATGTTGTTATTGATTATTTCTTTCGAGACTTTCGTTCCTTTATGTCATTTCAATTTCAATTTGAGATAAGTAAGTAGTTACTTGATGGAGCATCTTTTATGTGTTAACTTGGAGTGGTTTAAGATGTGCAATGTGGTATATGTGCTTATATGTGAATTATGATTGTTATGGGTAATCTTGGAAGTAAGTACACGTGTGAAAGGAGGCACTTATAATTATGGTGGCCAACATAATTATAAAGGCATCACACACGTAGACTTGTGACCATGATTGCATTTATTTGTGTTTGGTTGTAAGATGGTAGTGTAATATGTTTATTTTTTTTATTGAAATGTGTATTCATGATAAGGATGGTGGTATGGGTAGAGAATTATTCTCTTACCCTAATTGGAAGATATGTTAAGTTGAGTTGCATAGATAGTAAGTTTCCCTTCTATCTAGTATTTGTGAATACCTAGTAATGCTATTATAGAGATTGCTCGTTTGCTCGGTTATTTGTTCGGATTTCTTAAGTCTAAGTTTAGCATCCCTTCATCGTACTTTGTTAGTAAGGATACCTGAATTTCCTATTCAACGTCTCGATGTATATTGGTTGTTCGGAATCTGCTTTTCCGGATATAGGCGCGTTTCGCTAGTTCTTTCATTGCATTGATTACTCGTATAAGTATCAAAGGTTTCTTTTAAGCACTAATTGTTCCTAACATATTAGTGTGGATCATTACTCTCTTCTTTGTATATCCTTTGGTTTTCGTAACCAGTTGGCGACGTGTTAGTATCGATGCTTTTAGAACTATTGCAGCTATAGATTGACCATTCCAATGTTAACAATTAAGAAATTGAATCTGCTAACTCAAAAGCTTTGGTTAATTAGATTAGCCACAATTATCATCAATGTGAATCTTAAGCACCTGGGATAGGCTTCTTATCATAGCATCCCTAATAAGTGGTGCCTAATCTCAATATGCTTTGTTTTGGAGTGAAACACTGGATTCTTTACAATGCATATTGTGCTTTCATTATCAATGTAGATCTTTGTGTTCATAAAATTGAATCCATAGTCTAACATTTGATTCTGAATCCACAATACTTGCCCACAGTAGTTGGCAGCAGCAACATACTCTGCCTCTGTAGTAGAAGTAGCCATAATTGTCTGCTTCTTGCACTGCCATGAAATAAGTCCCCTGCCAAGAAATTAACAACCTCCTGATGTCGGATTTACTGTCAAGATTTGCTACAGAAGAATAATACACTATATGTGTAGGTTCAGGTTCAAATGATGGACACTTAGGTTCCCAAAAAGGCCCAGTTTAGGTTTGCCTTTGAGGTACCTAAAGATCCTCTTCACAGCATGAAGATGTGAGGTTTTTGGAGTTAAAACCTAGAACAAGCACAGACTGCAAACATAATATCAGGCCTAGAAGCAGTCAAGTACATTAAAGAGCCAATTCATGGTTCATACTAAAGATGTACATCCATATTAGAAGCTTCTTCATCTTGGTCAAGGGGCTTCTAGTGTACTCAATTGGAGCACTGGCAGTCTTTTACACTACAAATCAAATTTTCCTACAGGATCTCGGCAAACATTCATTATTCCTAACTTATGAAAAATTCCATCTTTCTTTTCTGTTTGACTTGATTATCCAAGAAGAAGGTGAGCTCTCCCATATACCTCATCTAAAATATGCTCTTCATTTGATGCCTCCAAATTCATCACACAAGACATCTTTGTGAACCATAAATGTAATATCCATCCACATATACCGGATACCAACATGATATCATTCTTGTCCTTCTTGATGAAAAGAGTCTTGTCAATGGTTCCTCTTTTGTATCCTTCTTCAACTAGGAAGCTAGATTAATAGTTGCATACCAGGCTCTAGGAGTTGTTTGTAAACCTTACTAACAGCTTTCACACTTTGTAGACCTTCTTAGGGAACTTAGAATCTACAAAACTAGAGGTTGTAGACACATTTGCACCTCCTCATTAATTGTGCCATACAAAGTGAAGGGCAATCTTCACATATCCATCTGATAAACTATGAATCCCATATAAGAAGCAAAGGCCAAAAAGATCCTAATGGCTTCAATCCTAGCCACATGAGCAAAAACCTCATCATAATATATCCATTCCTCTTGCCTATGTCCTTAGGAAACCAACCTTGCCTTATTTCTAACCATAACACCTCTTTTATCCTGCTTATTCCTGTAGACCCATTTAGTCCCAATTACCTTCTTCTCATAAGGGAAATCTACAAGAATCCATACCTTCTAAATATTGAATTGCAATAGTTCTTCCTGCATAGCATCAACCCAACTTTCATCTTCAAGGGCTTCAGATATCTTCTTGGGTTCAATACCCAAATCGCCTATCTTTTAAAAATGAAATATTTTGCAATTTTAAAAAACCCCTAAGGAAAGCAAAATTACATTTTCCTAGAAACTATATGATAAAGAGAAAATTTTAAGAATTTTAAAAAATAAAAAAATATATATTTTTTTTTTGATTTATATTTCCTCATTATTTTTATGAATTTTTATAAAAAGTATTTTTAAAAAAAAAATAAATGTTAAAAATACTAATACTAATTATAAAAAATTCTAAAAAAATTATCGAACGTAGCTTTGAACTTAAAGGAATCTAGGAAAAATAATGGTTGGAAACACAGCTTAATAATTCAATAAGCTGCGAAATAAAGCTAAAACAACAGCTTATTTATACTAAAATATGCCTAAAATGTCTATAAAAGAATATAATGAAAGATCCTACATTTAGCATGAGCTATTTATCATGATCTGAGTCCCTACCCACACGCGGCCCGAAATTAAACTTTAACTAAAAACACAAAACGGGAACCCTAAATGGTGATTAAAAACCCTAAATTTCCAAAATTAAACCTAGAATGAATTTTTCACTTTTAATAGACTCTAATTGACTAAAAAGTAAGTTTAAAGAATATTAGAACAAAAACGGAGTTGAATTGAGCTTAAAAATACGAAACACGTGAACGAAACGAATCCCGTTCTTTAAAAATTGAGATTTTGCAATTTTAACCCTACGAAAGCAAAACTAATTTTTCTAGAAACTATATGATAAAAGAAAATTTTCTAAAAAAGAATTATATTTTTTTGAAATCACAAAAAATAGCTTGAACAACGAGGAATCCAAGAAAAATAAGTTGAGAAACACAGCTTATCAAATAAGCTGTGAAATAAGCTAAAACAACTTATTGTACTTAAGGAGCTAAAATGTATACAAATAATAAATTTTGCAAAGTCTTAACGGATGAGCTATTGTAGCGTGATGGTTGAGTGTGTGGGTGTTAAAACACTTGGTGAGGGTGGTAGAGGTCCCGGGTTCGAGCCTAGCTCACCCGGGGCTTCCCACTTTCCCAAGTGTTTTAATTTTTTACATTTTTTATAACTTTTTAAAACTCTTAAAAATAAGCAACTTTTGCAAAACAACTATTTTTATAAACCAAAAATAAGCTGAGAAATAAGCTAAATAAGACAGAATTGCTTAAACTATACTAAACTAATAAAAAGCTAACTATTGGCATTGTTAAACTCAAATAAGCAAACCAAATAGAGAAATAAGCTAACTTAGATAATAAGCTACTCTAAACAAGCAACAAAAAACAAAAATGAGCAACCTAATAAGCCTAGAATGAGCTTATGAACTCAGCAGTACTAACTTTTAAGTTAGTACTGCCAATTAAACTCTTAAGTCTGCTTAGCTAATAAAAGGCAAATAAGCACAATGAAATAAGAAATAAGCAAAAGCAGATACTCAACCACATCTAATAAGCACTTAAGAACAAAAATAAGAAAGCATTCTAAGCTAGAATTATAGAATACTCAAAAAGCTATAAAACTTAAGGAATTTTAAGCTAAATGCAGATAATGCTCAAATAAGCTCTAATCTTAAGGGAAAAAGTTAAACTAGGCTTAAACTAACCTAAGTAGCTAAACTAAACCTGAATAAGCAATTACAATAAGCAGATAAGCTAAAAAAAAAATAAGAAATAAGCACTTATAGTGTAAACTATTAACCAAACAGCCCCTTAAAGCACCTTTGAGCTTATTTTTAAATAAGCTAAAGGATCCTTATGGACTTTTGGCTTATTTATCTAAAAAGTACACCTAAAATATTACTTAAAACAACTTTTTAAAACCATTTTGAAATTCAGGAGCTAATGAAAAGGTTTGTTGAAAACATCTTATACACTAAGAACACTTAGTCACTTTTGGTTTTGAAAATGAACAATGCTGAATTTAAAGGCTAAAAACAGATAACTAAATAAGCTACTTTTTGAAAAATAAGTTAAGACAGATTAACCACTACCCTAGATCTACTTGTATGCCAAATATCTAAATCTAATTCCTATAATTACCTTCTGAAAATTGATCATGAAAACAACTACTTGTCTTTTAAAACTGCTGATGCAGTTTGCACTTACAGGAACAAAAGCTTAAAACCTTTGATGCAGACTTAAAGCACTACTTCTAACACTCATGAAACACACAACTAAGAGCAAATAGTGATAGGTCACATGAATCTTGAATCAATCATATCAACATGTAAGATTAGAGAGAATGAGGGCAAGTAAAGGGAAAATTCAAATCTTATTATAGAGGGAAAATGAGAGTTAATTACAAGAGCATCACCCTCTAATGAAGATTAGAGGGCTATTTATAGGTAATGGGAGGGAAGCTTCCCTTCTTTATTTTCCTAACTTGACATTACTAGTCCCTAGACTTTGGTTATTATGCTATTTCTTACTTAAAGCATAATAAAACTTATTACAAGCTATATTAAACTAAACAAAATAAAGTCTAATAACAAAATATAATAAAACCACATAATCGACACTTTTCCATAAACCTAACAATCTCCCTCTAAGGGTCGATTATTCTGGGCGTTCCCTCCTTGGTCCAAGTGGTCTTCCATTCACGTACATCTCCCATCTTCTCATTTGATCTCGATAATTCAATCGAACTTCAATCTCTTCTTCAAACAACTTAAGAAACTCAACTTCATCATTTGTGAGTTCTTTTTGCACATAGCCATACTTGACAACTGTAGGATCCCGTTAACACTTCACTTTATATAACACAACACGAATCGAACTAGAAAAGAGATAAAGAAAGTGAGTTGTTTTAGAGAGAGAAAGAAGAGAGAGAGATGAGAGAAAAAGAGAAAAGATATTTATTAGAAATGAGAAGAGATGTTTTTATAAGAGAAAAATATCTATATATACCCCTACACATTTAATGTGACGTGCGTGATATTTAACTAGGACTCGGGCTCGGGTTTTGCTTGGGATTAAACCCG
>BQNB010097897.1:0-25279 GCA_026074375.1 Tanacetum coccineum | reverse complement strand
GGTGTAAGTTAATTGTCCTTTAAAGTCCATGTTAAAGTCCAAAGTCCTTGTAATTAGTCCTTGAAGTTTGTTGTAAATTGCTAAGTCTTTCAAAACGCAATCTAAATGTGAGGCAAAACGCAATTTATAATCACGGACAAAACGCAATATTAGCTGTAGGCAAAACGCAACTTAGTCTTGAACAAAACGCAATGACACCTCTAGGTACAACGCAACTTAGTCTTGAACAAAACGCAATGACACCTCTAGGTAAAACGCAACTTAGTCTTGAACAAAACGCAACGAACTTTAAGCAAAACGCAACAAGTACAAGAGTCACTTTCACAAGTCGTTTTCACGTGGTACTCTTTCTTGTCTTTATACATAAAACGCAGCCAAGAATTTTTTCTTCAAAACGCAATGACGAAAAAAAAACTTCAAACTAGCTCGATTTCACCCATTTAGCCACGAACTAAGCTATAGAACTACGAAGATAGATGTAAGAACTTGTTCTAGCCACAAAAGTACAAAGATTTAACAACTTAACCACGAAAATATAAATCAAACCATGGTTTTTCTTTGCGTTTTAGTTCGAACCAAGAAGGAAAAATAATAATAAGCCACGAAATTTGTATTTAATCCACAAATCAAACACGAAACACCCGAGGCTCTTGATACCAAATGTCGGTCACCCTTAATCACTTCACTTCATTACTAGTTACACGAATTCAAGAAGAAAAGAGAAGGAAATTAGAAGAAGTTTAGAGAGAGAAACAAGAGAGAGAAAGTGAAAGAGAATGGTTGAATTAACTTGTAAGAGAATGTTTACAAATGAGATCAACACCCTCTCCATCCTTGGAGAGGGGTATTTATAGTTAAGACTAAAAGGCTTGCATGCCTTTAGTAATTCTACGGGCCGGGCTCGGGTTTACTTGGGCTTTCGCCCGATACACGTGACCGATTAGATTACAAATAGGAGCCCATTTACCCGTCTAGCCTAATACAACGTATATTAATTTAGTGACCGAGACCTAATATAATTATGAACGAACTTCCATTGTTCGACTCAATATTTTGAGGCTAACAATCTCCCCCGAAGTGAGTTCATTGTGACACTCCTTCGTGAGATCAATGAGATTGCTTTTGTCGTTGAGCTCTTGTGATCTTTGTCTCTGTCTACGTTGTAGGCTTGTTCCTTCATGCTTTGTGATCTTTGATCTTTAGCCTTTGTCATTGTCTTTTGACTTTGTCTTTTTCGTCCGAGATCTTTAAATCTTTATCCTTCCGTCTTGATCGTCTTTGCCACCTTGCGATCTTGTGTCTTGACCAACATGCTCATACTTTGCATCATCTTGAAAGCTTGCTAACAATCTCCCTTGATAGACTTGATATCTTTGAAGGAAGATCTTGTATATCAGAGTTTGTGCGGAAGTCTTTGTCTTTAATTCTTGAGCTTTCATGATTCTTGAATCTTGATGCTTATAGAATGTCTTTGTAGTTTGAGCATGAGCATGTGGTAATGAATCCGACTTCAGCTGGAATGAGGCATCACCATCTCCATCTTTATGTATCCTGAAATAAAACAGTTAGCAATAAAGCGGGTGGACGAATATGGCTTTGTCATTCGTCCGGATTTGGTTAGATTAACCTCCGGTTCCGTAGGACCGTTTTACAGTATAAATACTGTACCTGTGATCAGGTAGATTCAAAGAATCTCCTTGACAGGGTTTCCAGCTCAAAGCGTAGGGTCTTCTAACACAGATGTATTAGATTTGCCATGCTTGCTAGTTCTCATTACCGGAACGTCTCAAAGCAGACAACACGGTAAGAGTGAATCAGATAGTTACTATCTTTCTGATTATGTCGTCAATTCATTTACTGGACCTTTATCGATATCCAGTTGACACAAGCTTGATTCATATAGAATCTCGCAAGTCACCTACCGCAGTGCTGTTTGATGATGACACTGGAAGGATTTCCATTCGTCATTGTGAATACTAAAGAGTATCACTCTGAATGTTCTGGCAGAATCACAAGGATAATGCGTAGGACTCTTGTTAACAGCTTGTGAACTTAATGATGTTCAACAAGTGTTTGTCATGGAATGTGTCCTAATGAGATTTATTTGATGATCTCTTGGCTCTAGACTCGATTAGTGCGTTTTGGTTTTTAGTAATCGGAGGCTGGAGCAGACTGCCACCTATTCAATATTAACTAACTCGGAGTGAGAAAGTCAATAGAAGTCGTGTGTATCTCCGTGACAAATGAGACAAGTTTCTTTTGAGAGAAACTCGAATGGCTAGGAAGGGTTGTGCATTGCATCACTGGGTCCATGATGTCGTCTTCAATGTCAGCAATCAACATTGTGATTCTGACAGCATATGTATTGACCCGGTTTCTGCCTAAGTTGTGTGAAGGGCTTCTTTCTTTTTACCCTTTATCCATACATTTCTTTTTAATTCTTCAACCCCTTCAATGCTTACCAAGACGTCATTACTAACACCTTGTTGTGATTGTTCCAGTGTTAGCTCAATCTTAGCCATCTTTCCCTTCTACACACTCATCTCCAATCATACTAAGGACCTAGGCTATTTCTAACTAGGAGTATCCTTGTAGATCCCTCCGTTTCTGGTTTGATCATAGGACAAATACCATAACCTTACCACCTTATGACTTCAGAATCGTCGTGAAATAAAAGTGTTAGGGTATGAATCGTAAACCATAACACCTTTTTGAAGAGTATCAAGCACTTTGAGTCGATAAATCGACCTTATTATTTTCAAGATCAAACAATTTAAAATACATATCTCTTCTCCCCTATTTTAAAAATACTAATTCACTTAGTTTTTGAAATACTTTATGATTAAAATTTGTCTTGAAATACCATGGGGAAAACGTTTACTTAGCATGAATTACATGGAACATTAACTTGCTCCCCCTCAATTTTATATACTTATGACACCAAAACAATGGATACCCAAGTTTAGTAAAATGAAATAAATTTGAGGTTGAACACTTAGTCATTTTATAACTATCATTCTATTGAATTGTCATTATTATCTTGTTATTAAGAGACGTTTTGGGAATGGTTTGAATACATAAGAATGGTCGTGAGATGATGTATCCAAACACATTAAATTTTGTTTTTCAAAAAACTCCCCCTTGAAAGATGGAGTGTTTTGAACACACAATTTTGAAAGAATTATTAATCCGCAGTGAGAAATATCTGAAAAAATTGTGTTCAAACTTTTGAAAAACATCCAAGTTAGAAGACGTTCTCATTCCACTCTAAAGGTAAGCCGAACTTGAGCGTACTCTATGCCTTTTTCTTGAGCCGTAAACTTTGAATGTCTGGTATAGAAACAACTTAAGACCGAGAAAAGTTGAATATTCTCGTTGTTAGGAATAGTTATCTTTTATAGATAAACTTTTCTTTATTTGAAGTCCAGGTTATGTACTGATTTGCACATAAGCCATCAAGAAAAATAGAAATGCATGTTTATGAAAGCATATGAAACTCCTGTTCGAACATTCATTTACACGCTCGTGGTCGATATTAATCAACAATTCTAGTACTAAATGTTATCCGATTCTCCAAGAGACAATGTCGAGAAGAATATTTTTGAAAACATATTATGATTTTTTGTTTTGTATTCTTTTTGAAATATTATATTTTTTGAATTTTTCTTTTTTCAAAAATATGTACATGTTGATGTTTGATGAGGTATCAAGCAGATTCTTTTGTCAGAACCTCCAGTTCTGCTGGAGTCAAACATCTCATACCAATTTGCCTGACAAGATACTGAAACCTATCTTCGGGTAAGGCTTTAGTAAACATATCAGCTAATTGGTACATTCGTTCTGACAAAGTATAAATCAAATTATAGGCATTTTCACCCTGTTCCTTCTGAAGTGAACCGAGTATGATAGCATGTAAGGGGAGTGCTGCAGGCACGGGTTGCATGAGAATTGCTATGGCTGACTGAGATCGCAATCCAAGAACGGTTAAATTTTGTGTAGTTGACTCCATAATCCTTAAGCTGTGTCCTCACCCAACGATTACTTGAGCACAGAACTTGCAGATTAACGCCATGTACTCATCCTCTAACGGATGACATTGCCTATAGTCTTGTTCTTTAACAAACCAGCAACTAAGCTTACACCTAGAACTGTTATTCCGACTTTCCTCCAGAAGTGCTTTTGCGATATCAGCAACCCGTAATGATCGGCCTCATGAAAAAGCTGTTAGTTCAAAGCCCAGACCCTTCGACACCAAGTCCCCATGTGAATGGTACCTCTTATGTATGCTGAAATGATCCTTTTAACCTCTTTAAGGTGTTTTTCAGTCGGTTTGCTTATCTCTTGCATAATAACATACAGCTTGCACTATGTCTGGTCTACTCTAGATGTCAGATACCATGAGTGTACCCGATTTTACTAACGGTAAGTCAGTTTAGTCCTACGGGTTCACCACTCAAGTCTTGCATCTTATATAGGTATCGTAGCCATTGGTGTACCAATGCTTGTGCCCTTTGTTCCATACCATGTTTTTTCACTCTCTAGAGTATTATTTGTCCAGATTGATAAAAGATACCACCAGCGTGGGGATTGGTTGGATCTAAAGTCCTAAAAAGAATTTCATTTCCCCATTAAAGGACATCTCAAATCTACCGTGCATTATTTTTCAAAATGTTTGAATATATAGGGTTTGTGGAACCAATAAAATATCATCTACGTAAATCTGTACAAGTAAATGCCTCTCCCGTAGATTTTACAGTGAATAAGGATCGGGTCAATGATACTTTAGTAAAAACCTTTAGAAATCAGAAATTTTTGAGAGTTCATCATACAGGCTCTCGGAGCTTGTTTCAATCATATAGAGCTTTCCTTAGACATAAACATTATCAGAGATATCATGATCAACGACTCCGTCCTGGTTTTGCAACATAAACCTCATCCTCAATGGACCATTAAGAAAAGCCTTTTTCACGTCATGCTAATAAATGGAAAAGACTTGTTGCAAGCATATGCGATAAAGATCCTGACAGCCTCCAAGCGAGGCAACTTGGAGCAAATGATTCTTCAAAATCAATACCCTCTCCTTACATAAACCCTTTTGCTTACAAGTCGTGCTTTGTTGCAAATTACAGTTTAGTCTTCATCCTTTTTGTTTTTCCATAGACCACATAAAGCTTGATTGACGTCTTTATTAGCCAAAAGGTTGGTCACGAGTTCCCCAACTTGTAGTCTGTCAAAACTGATGAAGTTCTTCTAGCATTGATTTAATCCATGCAGAAAGCCCGCCATTGCTGTCCTTAATGTTTTTGGTTCAGCAGTACTCCACGGTGAGCGCGAACAATAAACACATTTCAGGATCTGTTGCAAGTTGTCGTCTTGTTTTCACTGGCTTGGATGGATTTCCACGAACTGAAGTTAACGGGTGAACTTTTGTCCATACGGTATTTTCGGAATCCTTAAAGGTGTGATTGAAGGATGCCCATTTAAATTACCATATTTAGCGTGAGGAAGACTCAACATGTTCGTGGTAACCGGTGTACAGAACGGATTGGTAAAATCTTCTGCTTAAGTTAATCGTTGTTTTCCTCAGCATTAACATGTGTTGGAGTTGATGGTTCTGTTGTTAGGTGAATACGCGTTAAAGGTAGTGTGTCTTGTTGAGCAGAATCAACAGTGGGAGAAAAGACTTGTTGGACACGTGAAAGTACCATCATTGAAAAATTCACAAATCGTCCAAAGGACCGAAAAAGAAGATCCAACCCTGTATGAGGGAATTGTTGTATCTGCTTGAAGGAGAAAACAATTTTGTATTCTGGTGCGAGGTCAGGAGTTTTCATAATCTACGCCTTTGTCGTTAGGGAATAGTCTTGAAAGGGTTCCATTAGCAACAGACTTCTCTGACATCTCTTTGATCTCATCAAATCTTCTGAGATGGATGGATCAACTATCAACATTGTTCTCCTTGTTGATATACGATACTCCCTTGACTGATGGAGTATCCACAAAATGCACGGATCCCCTTTTTCTTTCCGATCTTATCCCAATTCTCAACCATCTCTGGTTAGGTAACAAGTGCAACCATAAAGATGTGAAGGTGGTTTGATTGAGGGTTTTCTGTCATTAATGATGTGATATCGTTTTTCATCATGAGTTGGGATGATATTGATCTTTTTGAGTATAGCACGGTTGTTACAATTGCTTCACCCAAAAGAATAAAGGAAGTTTAGAAGGCCGAAAGCATCGTTCGAATAGCACCACAACGAGAAAAGTGTCTGGTTTCTCTTTCGACACGGCCGCCTGTCAGGAGTTCGAGGTGTAGAAGTTTGATGCTCAATTCCTTCTTCTTTAAACAATGCATTAAGTGTCGTGTTTAAGAACTCAGTGCCTCTGTCAGTGCAAACAGAAATTACTAAGCTTGAAAGATTTCTTTAGATCAATCATGAGAAATCTTATAAAACTCTAATAAGGAGTACTAGGTTTTTTCATCCTTAGAAGGAACGTAAAAAGAGAGTCCAAGTGTATCTGGAGTAGTCGTCGACAATTACCAGAATATATTTCTTCTCATTTATGCTTGCAACCCACATTGGACCACATAAGTCCATATGACGCAAATTTAACCGTCCTTTTGAACTTGGAACAGTCTTTGACTTGAGAAAGAACTTCGTTTAGCCTTTACTCCCTTCACAAGGAACATAGTTGATCCTGACATACTTCATATTTGGTAAACCAATCACAACATCATTCTTTGAAAGCAGTTGGATGTAGTTCGAAGTTGAGATGAGAAAGTCTATCGGAACCAAAACCATGCTGAGTTGGTGATGCTTTAGCTATGAGACAGATTGTAGTTTGATGATGTTGTTTCTTGAAGAGAAATTTGTATAAGAGATCAGTTCCACGATTACGGTTTATTTAGCCGTTTCCCTGAAGATCTTTACAAAACACGTAGATTTCCGAAATGCAACCTCCAAATATCCGCATCACAGATTGACCAAACACCGAGAAAGATATGATTAGAGACCTCGACGTAGTAAAACCCTTTTGATCGTGAAATTTCCTTGAACCAAATCTCCATAACCTAGAATTGGAGCGAATTGATCATTGCAAAGACGAACGGTACCCAAGTATTTTTCACAAATTGCATAGCAAGTAGATAGATTGCCGTCATGTTGCTTTGTGCATCTAGAGTCTACATGCATAGGATGAGTTGTACAAATCTGCAAGAGAATTTAGAGGATATGGAAATACATGACAATTGGATCCTAAAGTGTTTCTAGTTTTAAGACATAGTATCCTAATACATTGTCTATGGAAAAACAAACTTTCTTAGTCAACACATTCGTTCCTAAACTTAGTACCCATTTCTGGTTTGTCTGTAGATCCCATGTAAATGCTGATGGTGCATTGTTATGTTATTCCACCATTTCCAACGCCTTAACTAGTAATTCTTAAATAACATCCGATAGTAACTCTTTGAATTATGTGATAGTGGATTCTGAAGAAACTATTTCTATGGGTGTTGCAACAGATTTGTTCGCTTAACTTTTGGGTTTTCTAGTACTGGATAGGCAATACCTTAGCTTCTTAGTTCTAGCATTCATGTCTTTCAAAAACTTAGTAAACACATCATCATGATTCGAAATAAACACACTAATTTCCACAATAAGCACAAACAGCATTTAACATTCAAATCTGGAATTATAAACTTCATTACACGCAGTTACAGACTTTGTTTGATTAGAATACTAAGAAATCATTGGGTGTTACTTCTACTCAGTCCTTTTTAAACTTCACATGACAAGTGTTTGGCACGACCCTTATCTTTCATATGATTGCTCCTAGGACTGGGTGGTCCTGCTAACATTAGTTTCTGAGCTACTCCTAGTAGATGTAGATACGCGAGGATTAATATTCCTAGAAGTCGATTCAACTGAGGTGCTCTAGTTTTTTTTTGTGTGGTACTACTTTGCAATTCGATACATGCTGGTTTACTCACATTTGGTGTTTCTTACACTTGCGTTGCTATTTGAAGGCAAATTCTGTGGAGTGACCTTGTTTTATAAACCATCCTGACCATTGTTTTAAAACCGACTTTTGTCTTTGCATAATAATTTCTCTTCTCAAGAGAGTCTGAAAAAGGGAGTCGGTTTTCCTAAAACTGTGGTTTTGGAATCCTTTAAGCATTTGGGTAGTCGAACAACAAGAGGGTTTATCAAACGTATGGCCACAAATTTTCCTTTTTCATTTGTCAATTGAGTTTCTTTAACCCACTGATTGCTATGTACTTGTCTTGCAGTTTGACTTTCAAATCTTGTATTTTCCAAATAATGTTCACAGTTCCTTGCGAAATACATTTGACGCCTTTTCTTTGCAAACTGTGTCATTTTTTAGTTGTTCTTGACATTGTTGTAAAGTGATTTCAAGAGAAATTGAGTGTTTTTCTAATTTAGCAAAACTCCGTAAAAGCTCAGTGTAAATCTCTTTACTTACAAATTCAGTTTGTTCAGAAGAGCATTTTGTCAAACAGTCACAATCCCTGACTTATGAAGATATAAGCAATGAGTATTTCATGTGATCTCATCAAAATCAGATGAAGATTGCAAATAAGAGCAACATAACATCTTAGACACAAATTCTTAGCTAAAAGCATATAATACTGTTGGAAAATGCTGCCTTGTCAGATTCAAGGTCATCAAGTTCATCTTCAAGAGAATCAATGTACTTTAAATCTGCATGCATTTCTTGCTTAAGTTCATGTACAAATGCGAAACTATCATTCTGAGTCTTAAGGGCAAAGGGCATCAAGCATGTCTTAACTAGGATTTCCATATCTTGCGCAGATGGGTTACGTAGATGAAGAAGGTTGTTTGAATGTTTTACCCATGCTTGATCGACAAATTTCTTTTCAGAAGATTAAGTGTTATTCGACAAGACATTAATATCTTGTCTACTTGTTGCTTATAGATTTAAGACACTGGTAAGAAATCGATGTTTTTAAAAATATTTGGTTTTGTTTTCACAAATGATTTTCTCCACATTTTACATATCTTTTTTGTCATTTGCCTGTGCGAACTGAATTTCATAATGCCTGAAGTCGGGGGTTTAAAAATTTCATAAAGACTATTTAACTTTGTGTAGTCAAAAGGTTTCACTAAGTCTTTATTCAATTTTGATTGACTCTCGTTATCAAGAGTCAGAGTCTCTTCCCGATCGGGGACGAGTCTGTTTGCAGGATCAGATTGGTCATGTGGGATCGCATACAAACATGGTATCTCATTTTGAGCCTTTTTGAGGTACCTTGGATTGGCAAAGGTAGGTCTTCCATTAAATGTAGGGCATTTAGGTGCTAACATATGAATGGTATTTTTGATGATAGACTTGTTTGTAAAACAATTTCATTCAAAAACTTAACTGGTTTTACAGCATTGAAATCATTTAGTCAATATCTTCTTCTCCTTAAGCTTCAAAATCCGTTATTACCTTTGTTTTCTCCTTGACAAGACCTTCGAATGTGACTTTGTTAAAAGACTCTGTTTGACTAACATCATTATGATTCCTCTAGACAACTGAAATTTCATAGGCATGTGGGGCTTGTTGGAACTTGTCTTTTTTGTCATTTCTTTTTTGAGCTAATAGTCCTAGAGTTTCATTTAACCTTCGTTCAAGTTTGTCATAATCAACTGTACGATCATTAAAAGGCTTTGTACTCTCAACAATCAGTCTGTTTGTGATTCTTGAAGTGCAACTAAGCAACTATCCTGAATACTATTACGATTTCCCCAGAGTTCTACTAGATTTCCGGAGGGGGGGGGGGGGGGGGGGGGGGGGGGGGTTAAAAAAAAAAGTTGGTAAATATATTTATTAATTGGGGGGGGGTATGTGAAAGAATATATTTGCACTTAGTTAAAACTCTGAGTCAATGTTGCATTTGCTTTCTTTAATTGCTTTTGAATCTTTTTATTTTCATCGACATCAAGCTTTAAATTAGCAAGTGCAACACGCTCATCATCACATTCTACATCATTTTGGTCATCCTGAATATCATTATCACACATATCTGAGTCAAGTCAGAGTGACATTCTATCACCCGTTTCACTGCACATTTTTACTAATGGATTCAATGGTCAAATTGTGTATGTCATTGGCAAACAACATTATCATTCAGTATGTATGTACCTGTTCCAATGACTCAGCCGTCTGTGCCTGAGTCTGCATTTAGAACCTCCTGAAGACTTTGCCTTGTACTGTAAAAAAAAAAAATCTCGTCCAAGCTTCTGTTCATGCAATCCTTCATACCGTTACTGCTAGCACAGTCAGCTTGCTCCTGCTTGAGAGTTGAACACCTTTCTCAGCTTGTTTTACCAGCAACAACATTTTCTATGATTCGAAGGAGCTTTAACGCCGTTTTGGCTTTCTGCATTCCTTATCATAATGACAAATTCCTTGTAGTTAAAAACACTGTATCCCAACTGATGGCACTACAGGACCACCTACATTTTCCCTACCCCAACAACATTCACTGCCTCCTGATTCCAACTGTCCAGTCTGATTGTCATTAATATACCTGGAGTAGTATCCACATTCTTGTTTCTCTGGTGTTTTGAGGAAGTGTTCTAAGGTTGTTGTTGTAGATGTAGAGTTTCTTGAAGTACTTTGCAATGAGAAGCCAAATTATATCTGCATGTTTGTATCCTCTGAGCTTGTTCAGGATCACTGTCCTTCTTCAGAAGCTGACTCAGATGGGGGTGTGATTGTTGCTATCTCTTTGCCTTTGTATCTTGTAGTTGCATGAGATCTGGTTGAAGTGAAGCTTTTGAGTGTGCATATGATTTGAGAGGTTTTGATGTTTGTAATAAGGGTCTTGAAAAGTTTGAGCATTTCGTAAGCAACAGTCGCGAATGGGTTTAGCTTCTTAGGCCATTCATGTCAGCACGGAGTACAATAACTTCTTTTGGTATTGTTTTCAGATGTCAAAGAGCTTATGGTAGAACTTCATCCAACTTGTGTTGTTGCTTGACAATTGTTACAAATCTTGACCATTCTGGTTGAAGTTGTTAAAGAAATTGAACATTGACTTGCATCGTTGCAGAAACTGACAATATTGTTTCTGATCATTTCATTCATCATTTTATAGAATCTTGTGTAGTAAGACTCAATTGTTTCTCCATCGTGAGAGGTGAATTGACCAAACTCCCAGAATAAGTTTGTCTTGACATCTTGAATATTAAGTGATTCACCTTGTTGTAGCCTTTCGATGGCTTCCCACATTTCTTGAGCTGTCTGACATAGCATCATAACAGTAGAGTATATTCATCTCCAATTCCAGTCAATATCAAATGAATCGCTTTCTATTCGATTCAAAATGAGCTCTGTTTTTTGGAGAGTCAATATTCATAAACTGTCTCGACTGTTGTTTTCGTTCAGAACTTGCTGGAGAATCTCTGTGCAGGAACAAGCTGTGCTGTGACAATCGTGGAGTGCGTAAAGGACCAATTAAGAATGCACTTCGTAAGGCATCACCATTTGGTCATGTATCAATGTATCGTAAGAACCGTGATCGCCATTGTGGCATATCGAGTCCTGTTGCCAAGCATTGTGGACGATCCCTGAACACAGCCGCCATTATGTTTTATGCATTTGAACTGTCGTTTGTGGGAAGTTACAATTGGAGTTGTCTTGAGGAATGATTTAAAGAATTATGAAGTGAATAATGATTTGAAGATCTTAAGCAGGTAAAGTGTATTGATGTAGTAGATAGAAAATCAATTAACGTTCACGTTGATTTTTACAATCTATGATTTAAACCGGCAAAGAAGTGAATCTTTAACGGAATTTACAAAATCAAGAAAAAACCATGAAATAATAATGAATTGATGTTGAAATCGTTGTTGTGGTTGAAGAACTTGTACTTTCGTTAACGGTTAATGTGCTTAAAATGATGAATGGTGCACAAATTGATCAAAACTCAAATAAGGACAAACAGTGCACAAATGATTCACTTTAAAGGGCTAACGGGTTGTTTTGAAGGAATAAGGACAAACGGTGTAATGATGTTTTAACAAAGAGGGTTAAGTAATATAAGGAAAGGATGAGTGGTGAAATTGCGTTAAAGTCCAGGGGCTGAAATTATCAAAATCAAATAAAATGAAATAACTAACAAAACATTCCCACGTTTTTTCTTTTCTCTTTCGTTTGAAATTTATAATATTTAGGGTTTTGTTTCATTTTGATTTATTAGCTCACACGATTATCGTCGGTAACATCCAAATATACCATGTTGATTCAAAACGATGTCACGAAACATGGTGATAATAAATCTTAAGTCCCGTAGAGCCCCGTCACTCGAACCGAAAATCCAAATACTAAAAAACGAGTATCTTTTGACTAGATCGGTTCTTCTAAAAGCTTAGCTAGTTTGGTATTCTTTCTAAATGTAACTCGTTCGGTTCTACTTGATGAAGATTGGTTCGGTTCTACTTGATGAAGACTGGTTCGGTTGCTTAAGTATCAACTGGTTCGGTTCACAAGACAAGTTACTCGTTCGGTTCTTTGAAAGATTACTAGTTCGGTGGTCTCGCAACTTGACTAGATCGGCTGATGAAATGAAAACTGGTTCGGCTTGATAGAAAATGAACTCGTTCGGGTTGTACTAGTGTGTGACTAGTTCGGTTTCACTTTTGTTATACTATCGTCCCTCTTCCACAAATCGTGGATCTTGTCTCTTCTTTTTTGTTTCAAACCGAATGGACCACAAATAAGCCAAGCAATAAGCTCTGAAATAAGCTTGAAAGAAATAGCCCAAAATAATAACAACTCAAATAATCCTAACACTAAACCCAAAAAACACGAATGTTTACCAAAGAAATAGTTACTAGCCCAATAAATTAAGTAAACTTATTGATAGTAGATTTTTATGGGCTACGAAAGAAAGGAAAAAAACTGAATAAAAACGACCACAAACAAATCACTAAACCCACCCCGTGGCGAGTGATACCAAATGTCGGAACCCAATAATCACTTACACTTCATAATATGAACAAGAAATTAAGGAAGAGATGTGAAAATTTTTAGAGAGAAAACAAGAGAGAAAATGAGAATCAACACCATTTTCCTTGATGGAAAATGGTATATATACCCAACACAACTACATGGGGCGTGTGGGTTTTTACTTAGGCCGGGCTCGGGATTGACTTAGGCTTTAGCCTGATACACATACAATATTAGCTTACATTTACCAATTGTTAAAATAAGAAATCACTAGCTAACAAGAAAGATCCGGAGGTCGGGAAGGATTGAACAAATGTTTAGCCATATTATTAGAGAGAAAGGAAAAAGATGGTAAGAGGTGTGTGTCTAGAGAGAGAAACAAGAACACACACTCTTTTTACAAAATAAATCCTCACCTCTCTATGGAAGTATGGAGGGGGTATATATAGGTCAAGACAAGGGGCACTATATTAACTTAACCATTCTAGTCCCTGTAGTTCTTGCCTAATAAAAACTAATGTAATTCTTATATGTCACCATATTTTAAGGCTAACAAAAATATATCACCTAACATAGAAGCAAGGGTAGTTTAGTCAAATAAGGTTTAGAGGCTCCCACCACTATAAATACTCCTTCACTTGTGAAAGAGTGTATGGCTTGATAACCGTTTTCCGGCTTTTCTGAATTTACCTTAGCTTAATGACCAATTCCTTGCTGGTTAAAACACTGTAGCCCAAACTGTTGCACTACTTGGACCACCTACTGTTTCCCTAGCACCAACAACATTCATGCACCTCTGGATTCCTCAATACTGTCCAGTCTGATTGTCATTCTTATACCTTGGAGTAGTATCCACATTCTTGTTTCTGGTGTTTGAGGAAGTTCTGAGGTTGTTGTTGGTAGGTTTGTAGAGTTTCTTGAAGTACTTTGCAATGAGAGCCAAATTTTTCTGCATGTCTTTATCCTTCTGAGCTTGTTCAGGATCACTGTCTCGTCAGAGCTGACTCAGCTGGTGGTGTGATTGGTTTTTGCTATCTCTTTGCCTTTGTTATCTTGTAGTTGCAGGAGATCTGGTTGGAAGTGAAGCTTATGATGTTGGGTGGGATTATGATTTTTGTGAGATTTGATGTTTGGTTATAAGGGTCTTGAAGTGTCTGAGTGTAGTTAGCAACAAGTGCTAATGGTTGCAATTCTGGCCATTCTTTCACAGCACGGAGTTCATTAACTTCCTTTCGTAATTGTTTCAGAATGTCTCAAAGAGCTATATGGTATGAAACTTCATCCAATCTTGTGTTGATGCTTCACAATTGTGACAATCTTGACCATTCTGGTTGAAGTTGTTGAAGAAATTGAACATTGACTTGCATCGTAGCAACTGTCAAATTGTTTCTGATCATTTCATTCATCATCTTGTAGAATCTTGTGTAGTAAGACTCAATTGTTTCTCCATCGTGAGAGGTGAATTGACCAAACTCCCAAAATAAGTTGTCTGACATCTTGAATATTGAGTGATTCACCTTTTGTAGCTTTCATGGCTTCCCAAATTTTCTTGAGCTGTCTGACATGCTATCAACAGTTGAAGTATATTTCATCTCCATTCCAGTCCAATATCAATGAATCGCTTCTTTTTTTGATTCAAAATGAGCTCTGTTTTCAGGAGTCATATTCATAACTGTCTCGACTGTTGTTTGTTCCAATTAGGTGTTTCGTTATTGATCTTCGTTCAGGAACTTGTGGAGAATCCTTGTTGCGGGAAACAACTGGTTTTGTTGTGACAATAGTTGGAGTGTTACAGGACCTTTGACGAAGGCACTTCCGTAAGCATCACCATTTGGTCTTGTTTCTTATGTATCGTAAAAACTTGTGATCGCCATTGTTTGCATATCGTTCCTGTTGCAAGCATTGGTGGACGATCCCTTGAACCAGCTGCCATTATGTTGTTATGCATTTGACTGTCGGTTGTGGAAGTTGCAATTGGAGTTGTCATGATGAATGATTTAAGAATTATGAAGTGAAAAATGATTTGTAGGATCTTAAGCAGGTAAAGTGATTGTTGTTGTTGTGGAAAACTATTTTACGGGATTTTACAAGTCTTGACTAAACCGAGAAAATACAAGAGTATTTCGCGGGATTTTACTAAATCAAGAAAAAACCGTGAAAATAGAATTGTTGTTGGTGAAATCGTTGTTGTTGTTGAAGAACTTGAACTTTTGTTAACGATTTGTGAGCTAAAACGATGAACGGTGCACAAATTTTGAACTTAAAAATGATTAACGGTTGATTAAAAATAAAATAGGGACTAACGGTGCAAATCCGATTCAATTTGGAGCATTAACGATTGAATTATAACAAGTTAGGACTAACGGTGTAAAGGTTTTTCAACAAAGAGGGTTATTAATGTAGCAAAGGACTAACTTTGAAAATGATGTTGAAGATGAGGGGCTGCATGTGCCAACTTTCCAAACTTGATAATTAATGCATTAATTTCCCTCCAATTTAGTTTCTCTTCTTCGATTGAAACTTATAAAAAAAAGTAACGAGTGTAAATTTAATCCCGCGGAGTTGTACGATTATCGTCGGTAGAAAATAAATATACCACGTTGATCGAAACGACGACACGAACACGATGATATAATTCTCAAGTCCCGTCGTTTACCGTCACTCGTAACCAAAAAACCGAAAATTAGTTAAAAAAACTCGTTCGGCTCTTTTAAAATCACACTCGTTCGGCTCACTCTTGTCGAGAACTCGTTCGGTGGACAAGTATTTGACTCGTTCGGTCCTCTTTGTATTTTTACTCGTTCGGCTCTCAAGTGCTTTCACTCGTTCGGCTCTTTGTAATTGTTACTCGTTCGGTTCTAGTGCTTTCACTCGTTCGGCTCCAAGAGAATGATCTAGTTCGGCTCTTTCAAGATTATACTCGTTCGGCTCTTGCAAGTTTACACTCGTTCGGCTCACTCTTGTAAATGTCTCGATCGGTTTGCAATAGTAAAATGACTCGTTCGGCTCTTTTAAAATTACTAGATCGGTGGTCCTCTTTCTTACCCAACTTGATATAGATGAGATAAATAAAGAAACACACACCGAAAGACAAAAATGGAAAAGTAAGAAAGACACAAAAAAATGAAAAAGAAAGAAAAAAAACGTGTTATGAGAATAAGCAGTAGGCCCAACACAACGAATTTTGTTAACACAACGAATTTTGTTTTTGTTGAAAACTGTTTTGTTGTGTTGTACAGGTTGAACAGCCCAAAATCAAAATTTTGAAAAATAAAATAAGCTTAAGAAAACAATAAGCCAAAACCAACAATAAGCTCAAATAAGCTCACAACAAAAAACAACACTAAACCCACCCGTGGCGAGTGATACCAAATGTCGGAACCAAATATCACTTTCACTTCATTATTGAAACAAGAAAAATAAGATGAGAGAAAATGGAAGAAATTTAGAGAGAAGTTAGAGAGAGAAATTAGAAAGAAAAAAGAGTTGGTTAATTCATTCAAGTGAAAAATAACAAATGAGAATCAACACCATTTTCCATAGAGGAAAATGGTTTAAATACCCTACACAACTACATGGGGCGTGTGGGCTTTTACTTGGGCCGGGCTCGGGATTGACTTGGGCTTTAGCCCGATACACATACAATATTAGCTTACATTTACGAGCCCGTTTACCCTTCTAGCCTATTACAACGTATAATTAATTAAGTGACCGAGACCTAATATAATGAACGAACTTCCATTGTTCGACTAAATATTTTGAGGCTAACACTTTTGTTCTCAGCTTGTCTTTCAGAAAATGTACGGATCTTATGATCCATCAGATCATTTGCAATTTCAATCGTATCTTGCATTGTTTTTGGCTTGGAGACCATCACACTACCCTGAATCATGTCGGGAAGTCCACCGACATACTTCTCGACCTCATCGAATTCATCGAGAGACATTCTCCCGCACATCAATGCTAACTCTTGGAATCGTTGGTTATAGCTCACCACATCAGTACCTTTCACCTTCAGGTTCCACAGTTTAATCTCTAGCTTCTTGATCTCGGTTCTCGGGCAGTACTTATCAGTCATCATCTTCTTCAATGTTTTCCATGTTATTCCATATGCAACCTCATGACTAATAGTCTTAACGTGGAAGTTCCACCACGTTAAAGCATTTTACTGAAGAGTACATGTAGCAAACTTAATTTGGCATGCGACGGTGCAGTTGCTTACATGGAAAACAGATTCCATTTTCTCGAACCACTAAGTCAGACCAATAACTCCTTCAGTACCTTTGAAATTAAGAGATTGGCATTTTAGGAAGTCACTATAGGTGCACTCACGAGTAGCGCGCTCTGTCCTTCTGCCACTTTCATAATCATGGCTATCATCGCCATTTCCACTCCTCTGTTAGCTTCATACTCAGCCAACGCAGTAGCAACGCCTTGGGCTATCAGTGCCTTAATGACAGCATCGGTCATAGGGGTGGTGGTTCTTTTTGGCGGCATTTTCTTCAAAATCAAAAATTATAAAATTAGTTTAGTTCTAAAAATCGTGCTCCAAAGATGAAATGTTGCGAGGTGACAGGTTAAAGTCGTGTTTTAATAGTATAGGACGGGTGTTTAAACTTGAAAGTTGAATGATAAAGATAACTTGTGGGATCGGCGTACTATGACATGTTTCAATGTTATATAATACTGTATTATGTGAAATCATAAAAGATTTAAAGACCATCGTGTCATTCATAATGTCTTGAGAAAGGTTCTAGTATTTATATAGGTAACTTCTTATATAAATAAATGTAATATCACTACTACACAAACAGCTATAAACACCCCCAAATAGAGACCGGTTATATAAAACCCTATTCCTATGATTAAAAACTAGTGGGAATGGAACGAATTGAGACTGGTTTTCTTGAAAAACCCAGTTTTCATACTACAAAACGCATTAAAACTGGTTTTACGAGTGAAAACTGGTCTTTTTACACAATTAAAGACACTGGTGTGTATGCAACATGTCTCTATGTATTTATTTTATAGACACCATTTTCTAAGAAACAACCGGTGTTAGTACTCTCCCTCTTAAACTCCCATCCCTCAAAGTATCTCCATCCTGACCCTTGCACACCAAAATTCGATAACACTATTGGAGGTTATCATCAAAAAGAAATATCTTTTATATATGAAAGCAAAACTTCAAGTGAGGACTTTTGTATTTCAAAAAATTAAATCATTCCTTTTAAGTAAGATTTTTTTAATTAATATTATTTTTATAAAAGTATGCTCAATTAAAAAAGTTAAATATTTCTTAATTTGACAAAAAAATATTAAATTTGCGTTTATAGATACCCATGTCAAGAAGATAAAAAATACACATGTACTTACTAGCTATTTATTTATAGATATGGACCAAAACGTAATATTGAATGGAAAAAAAATCGGAACCACTAATCTTCTACATTAGTCCAGCACAACAAAACTCCTACTTCAATCAGAGAAACACCATCGAAGAATATTCTTCTATCTTCTCTGCTTTTATATTCTGCTTTGTTTGTCAAAATTGAAAATAAAGATATTCTTATTATTTTTTTATTGTTTTAAATTATACATACATTAATTGTATAATTGACTTTATGTGGTTGTTGTTCAAGATCTGCTTGAAGTATTCGTTAAACTCGATCGCCCAGGTATGCTCTTAATTTTTTTCTTTATCTAATTGATAGATAACTCTTTTTAATTACTCTTTACTGTAATTAGGGGTTTTTGTGAGTTTTGTTTGTTAAGCATGAAATGTATATTTGGTTGATTGTTTGTTTCATTTGTTAGGGGTGATTTTTATTTGATTTTTTTGGGTCGAGACCAAGTGTTAAATAAAATTCGTCTTAGATAAGAGTTTGTAGCATTTATTGAACTTTGTTAGGTCCGAGTACCAATGGAGGATCTTATGATTTCTACGAATGGATTGAATGATAATTCAGACAGTGAAGGTGGCGATAACATAGTGGATTGAATGGATTCAAATTTAATATCTAAACTTTTTTGTCATGATTATTCAGGTGCCACCTGCGCAATGATTCTTACTCCTGCAATCTATTCTAAAGGCTTCAGGTTAGCTGCAGATGGAATGAATGCCATGGATCTTAGCGTGGAATTACAATGGTTGTTGATTCAATGGTCACAAACTTGAAGAGCAGAGCTAGGATGATCAACACATCCGACAAAATAGCACAAGTTTAATTCGTTTATACTAGATGATATGGAGTATTTGTTAAGAAAAAGCTACACATAACCTACTTTAACATTAAAATTAACAGTACCAACATTGGTTTCAAAATCCAACTCATACTATAAATGGCTATGTTGTTCGTGATGCTCAACATCCAAGCAGGTATATAAGCTTGCTCATGCTTTATTTGTTCTAATTGGTAACCTTATTATATCTTCTTTAACCTGAAATTCATGTCTTCTTATAGATCCAATGCGCTGTCTAAAAGGAGCTTCATTCCCCTGAATTTGACCGATCTTGCACTCATCTGGAATTTTTAGCGTTTGTTACTTCACCCCTGGAACAAAGCAGTGGTCCTTTAGCTGATATCCTTAGTTTTTGGGTAACAAGAATGAACAATTTTCATTTTACATTTATATGCAATGATTTCATTCCCTTAAAGAACTTCATAAATGCATGTGGTTGTCCTTTATTACAATGTTGATTTGATTTGATTAGTGGTTATAAAGTGATGGTTTAAGTCTCAACTATTATATTTTCTTTAGTTGTCTTTTGAAAATTAAAGTTAACATTCTTCAATTCACACCAAAATCCATTCTAACCAATCAGTAGTTTGGTTCTAAAAAGTGTATCAAGAAGTTAGTGAATTATCCTTTATTGTTCAAGTACTATACAAAATTAAAGTGAGCCTCATTACCTGATTACATAAAAAGTAATTTCCATTTTTCATTATTTTAAGGGGTGTTTAGACATAGAACTAAAATCGGTATGTGGTATATGCTTAATTACACATACCTTTTACCAAATAAAACAAGCCTAAAATGACCAAAATATATTAAAAATGCATTATATTTGTGTGTTTTATGATTTATGCTGTGCATGTAACGGATATTCACTAAATGAACCGAGCACGGGATTGGAAAGAGCGTGAAAAAATTAAAGCCGAAGACATGAGCATCTAAATGGGCCAACCCGCACCTAAGTTAATGGGCCAAGTCAGCCCATTATGCTTATCTATAAATCTTATAGTATAAAAAAGTCCAAATCCAATCCAATACTAAACCGGCCTAATCTATAAACCCATTAGCCCAACAAACACTTAACGTTAGTCCTTATGGGTTTACACCATTAGTCCTTATGGGTTTACATCATTAGTCCTAATGGGTTTACACCGCTAGTCCTTACATCCTTTACCCTTAACAATCGTTATCCCAAACACCTAACTTAAACAAATATAAACAAAAACCAAACACCCGCCACTTATTACTATTCACTCACCCTCCTCGTTTTTACCTTGCAACCCGACAAAACCCAATCACACCCTACTTAAACCCCACACCCAGATGAAGATAAACCACCATGGCAATCCCATGAAGATCCATTGGCCGATGGGACAAGGACAAAGAATCAAGGGCTTAGATCAAAGATAAAGAAACACATCAAGGGAATCAAATGATGAGATTGAAGGCTTGGAGAACACTCTTATCTATCTCACAGAAGAAGCACAAGTCCAAGACCTATAACCTTCTCCTTCATCTATAAATAGGGCCATTAGGGCATCTTTTTATTGTAGTTTTCAGCTTAAATTAGTTTATATTAGCTTATTTTAACTTTATTTAATGTCTTGTAATGTTTTTTAAGTGTTAATGAAATTCTGAGTTTTATGTTAAATTCTGCTTTTTATGATTAATAAAATATATGTTTTGAAAATGTTTGTTAAGCTCATATAAGCTCTTATATCTCTTAAGCTGTCTCTTAAAATAGTTTAGCTTCTTCATAGCTAAACTGTTTAAGGTTTTTCTTTTATTCACTAAAAAAATCACTAAAAAGCTAAGTATGGATGATTAGCCAGATTTGGAAGGGCTTATAAGGTTTTACTAGCTTGTTTTTAAACAAGCTAGAGCTTGTAGACAAAGCTCTAAAGAGCATTTATGTCCTTGTTTTAGCAAAGGACTTTGTAAGTTTTCATTTTCATCTTTACAGCCTATTTAATGTTCTGCTCATTTACTGCTTATTTTTGCCTTATTATTGATATTGTTTGCTTATTCTGTCTTTATATATGTTTTTCAAGTTAGTGTTATGAATTTTATGTCCTTTAGGTTTGATTTTACCTAAACTGTCTTATGTGTGCTTAAAAACTACTTATTTGGTTAACTTATTATTAGGTGTTTATCAATGGTTGAAATTTGATTATTAAAGATTAATATACTTAGTTAAACATCAGTTTTCAAGAATTTTAGCTTAAAAAGTCCTAATCAAGCTTAAAATGGTAAATCTAAGTTTTAAAGGGGTGTTTGGCTTAACAGTATTAACCATAGGTTAATACTGCTAAGGCTCTTGTGGTTCAAAAATCCAATTTGGATTGGTTTTAAATCAGTAGTCGATATAAGTTTTTCCAAGTTTGAAGTTAGAATTGTTAAGGTTTAAAGTTTTCTTAATCAATTTTCAAATCTGTGAGTTTATTGAGCATCAAAGCTGTCTTGGGTTTAAATTTTGTTTCAAGGTATTGAACTTGTGTTTTTAGTGTCAATATACACCCATTTTCAAATCTGGTCTTAAGGTCTTAAAGCATTGAGTCTTAAAGTTATAATCCGTTCTATGGTTCAAATTTGGCTTTTATAAGCTCATTCGTTTATAAGCTCAATCTGTTTGAGCTTATTTTTGGTTTTAAAACTCTTTTACTAGCTTAAAATTAGGGCTGCACTTAGCCTTTAGTCTTTTAAAAAAAACTTGAAAAAACCAAAAAATAGGATTTTAGTGTAAACTGCCTTTTTCAAAAGTCTTTTTCTAGCTTGTTAGTTATTCAAACTGTTTAATTTTTGCTTATTCTATTAGCTTATAGTAGTATCTTTATCTGTTTTGAGCTTTTAGACATCAGCTTATTAATTTACTAGCTTAAATATAGCCTTAAAAAGTGCCTCTTACACTGTTTTTAAGCATCTTTTAGTCAAAAAGCTTATTTGCTTTTTAAAGCTTTCTAGCTTATTGAAGTACATGAATTGGGTTTAGAGTTGCTTATTAAGTTTGGATAATGACCCTTGTAGCTTATTTGGCCTAAGTTTGACCTTATAAAAGCTTTTGAGCAAAATTAGTTAAGTGTACAAGCTTAAAAGCTTTTAAGTTAAATCTGTCACTTTATTAAGCTCATTTCTGGCTTATTTTTAGTTTTCAGAAAAAGTCTTTTTTAAGTGCTTATTTTAGCTTTGTTTAACTTTTTCATAATTTTTTTTTGCAAAATAAAAATGATGGGAGTTGAGGGAAGTCTCAAGGGTTGACCCCGAGACCTCAACCTTAACTCAACCAACATTTTAACACACCACACACTACCATCTTCGCCCTTGGATCTTTTGCGTTAGACTCTTGGGCCATTTGGTATTTAAAGGGTGTTTACCCTTTTAAACTACCAGCCCTTTTGGGCTTATTTCCAGCTTATTGAGATAAGCTGGTAGACTCCTTTTATTTTTCCTAAGTTTTTAACTGTTTAAAGCACTTTCTCTGAATTTTTCAGATTTTTATAAATTAGTCTAATATTTTTTATAATATTTTTAGATTAAAACAGTTTTTAATTCATAAAAAAATAAATAAAAGTAAAAAAAATATAATTCTTTTTTTAAAATTATTTTTAATCATTTAGGACTTTTAAAAAATAAATTTGCATTGTTAGGGTTAAAATTTTATAATTTAGGTTTTTAAGGCTCGGTTTTAGATTCCCGTTAACGTTTTTATGCTTAAATCTTTAAATACTTTAATTGTTTAGTTGCGTTTACATGCTTTTATGTTTCATTATTAGAAATAGAATCCAAAAATCAATCTTCGATCATTCAATCACGCGATCACGAACTTAATCACGATTCTCAATTCACGTCTCGTTAGGACTACGACCCGAGAAGGTTTTGAATTTTACTTTGGTTAAAAGTAATTTTCTTAAAAACCTTACGGAATACTTACTCTTCTTATTATTTGATATTTTGGCTATTAGTTATATATTAAATATATACTAAGTATTTATTATATATGCTATAAGCAAAAGTATATCAGTATGAAATCGTTAAGTGGTTGAAGGATTGGTTTATTTTTTTAGGCGAGAACGGACACTAATCAATGCAGAATGCAACACAAAATATCTTGATCAATCAAGATCTTCAGGTGGCTACTGAGCGTCAAAAGCTATTTGTTTATTGAAAAAGTGTGTATAATATCAAGTTTCCTGAATTATTAGTGCATAAAACTGTATGCATAATTCTATAAAAGGAGTGTGTTTCCAGAAAGATTTGTATAGAATTATAAACTGTCAGGAATCTCTACATTTATTTCTGTCAATAATTCGGTTTTACACATTTGAGTCGTGTTCGTTATCATATGAATACCATTATATGTGCAGGATAAAAAAGAGAAAGCTGAGAATAGAAAGAAGTTGCAGGATTTGGAGGATGATATACTATTGAATAGACCCCAGAGTGTGATAGATGGCTATAATCGTTGGATGAGTCATGGAGATTATGCTGAGCCGTATGCTATTCGTGTTAATAAGGAGATCTTTCGCCAAGCCGACGAGTCCTACTTTGCAGTTAATGCAACGAAATCCAAAGTCGGAACGCGTCCGATGAAATTTTTCAGATTTACGTGGGTTAATTTCCCGGTAAACTGCCAAATTAAAACGTAACGTATAAAAGTCGAAAATAATGATCGAAAAAGTTTAAAATATTGACCAGAAATTTTCGGGGTGTGACAGTTTAATTGTTTTATAAAATAATATTTATAAAGTTAAAAACATATATAAATTTTATATAAATAATACTATAATATTTTTTTAGGTTTTTATAGCCCAAACGGACCCGAAGACACTCGTAAACCACTTTTTATATTTCTAACAGCTTTGGTAATTTTGTGTAAATGTAGAAAATAAAAATAGTACATTCAAATCTTTAAAAACTCATAACTTACTCGTTTTAGCTCCGTTTTGCGTTTTCTTTATATGTATGAAATCATGATGAGATAATCTATCAAAATAAAATACTCACTAATTTTTAAAAAATATGTGTCAGAACAGTAAATTCAAACTGTTTTTATAAAACTATTTTTATATATTTAATCTTGCAAAAATCGTATCTCCCTCGTTTTAATTCCGTTTCCAACGTTCTTTATATCCACGGTTTTCTATTGGAATGATATATCATCATAAAGTATTTATATATTTTTATCAGATTCAAAACAGTAACAGTTTTTATAAAATAAATTGTATAAAAACACTCATATATTTAATTATCGTAATATCGTAAAATTCATAACTCCTTCGTTATAGCTCCGTTTTTTGAGTTCCTTATATGCACGGAATCCTCATGATATGTACTATATAATTATCAGGTGTAAATATTTTATAAAAATTTGTATTTACACAGATTAAACAAACTGTTGGAATTAAAGTTTTATAAACTTTTGACATAATTAAATTATTACAAGTCCTCTTATTTAATTAATAACACATCTTTCACATACATTAAGTCCTCAAATTTATGTTCATCATTCTTGTCCAAAAATAATGTCCAAATAGCATGTCCTCATAATTATTTATGTATAAACTTTATAGATAACTTTTAACAATTAATTTATCAATTCATTTATAAATTAATCAATACTTGTATAACATCAAATAAAAACATGTTCTTGCATCTAACATATTTTAAACATCATTTCATCATGGATAAATATTTATTCGAATCATGTTTATGTTTGTTTTATTTTATAAAATTATAAAATAAATACTAGATGGTGATTAACAATATAACAATTATAGAAATACAAAAATAAATAATTATAAAATATTAGGGCTTATGTTAGACCTTGAGAGAATGGATGGAGATGATACACAAATCAAACCCAAGTATTTAACCCTAAATACTTATCAAGAAAACCCTAACTTCTTCGTGAATAAACCCTTGTTAAATTAATACCCAAGCTTCCTATTACCCTTGAAACACCTTATATAATAACCCTAATAATAATTGTATACTTGTAATCTTGTTAGAATCAAAACTATGAATTGTTCTTGGTGATGATTTTGGGTTGTAGGTTTCAAGAGAG